>OMNZ01121534.1:2748-20860 GCA_900303255.1 Lesueurigobius sanzi
CACACACACACACACACACACACACACACACACACACCAAAAGTAAAACAGCATTTTGACAGTCAACATGTTTACCAACGTGAAATTCTTAGCTGCACCACCTAAAGTATCAGCAGTTGCTTTAGCTAGCATCATACATATAATATTAAAATTGAGTATGTAGGATTATGTAGCACTGGGACATAACACCTTTGCCATATAAATGTAAAGAAAGGGGTACAAGGACATCTATACATTGAAAGTCAAAAGATAAAAACACAGACTTGAATTGAAACTACTGTATATGTGGCCCATGGATTGTGTTTTACAAGCCTTGCTCAATCATACAGCAAAATAGCTTTGATCAAGGACAGCGCAGCAATGCTAGATAATATTCAGTTTCAAGGATTCGGACTACTGAACTAAAATGAAGAGTAACTAAATCTCGCAGTGCTCTTAGTGGTCATACAGTATCAGCAGCACACACATGAATGACACAGAAACAGAGGTAGAAGGCAGCTACATTGGATTGGAATTCCTCTTCTATCACAGTCTAATTAAAAACTAATCTGCAGGAATGAATGCTTTATATGTCCTAATTTAAAATGCATATTGCTTACAAAAAAGAAATGATGCTTTGTGTCTATGCAATTACTTTTACATCAACTTTACAATTAGGGTTTGTCATTGTGCATATCTATAACAACTGTCATTCACGGAAGCCCTTGCCTCACAACAAGAAGTGTGGAGTTTATACGTTCTCCTTGTGTCTGGGTAGGTTTCCTCTGAGTGCTCTGGTTTATAACCTTGCCTGCAAGCTGAATTCTCGCGGTATTTGTGATTTCACAAACACACGAGAATCCATCTTGCCCCGAGCCGCTAAAGTGTTTGAGCCAGGACCACCAGTGGGACGGAGCCACGAAAGCAGCAGATGCTGAGCAAAACAAACATTTGTTTCGAAAATAAGGTAGTGTGGGTTAAGGTGCCTTCAACCCGCAAACTCGTGCTACAAAAAAACGCAAAAACCACTCGACGACATTATGATATAAAGCTCAGAGCCGCTATCTAACAAACAACTACGAGCCAAACTCCGAACGGATTCGTTTGGAGCGGTCCCAGATCGATATTGTGGAGAACTCAACTACGAGTGCTACACAATGTCTATCTGGCTCTTGCCAGGTTACTGGTTTACCCCATCAAACCAAAACATGTAAAAATGGGTCCTCCAGCTAGGGGATTTTGACCATGAATCTAGCTCAAGATTTGGAGAAGAGTATACCTTACATTACTATGCTTTTTCCACACTCTATTTCTGAACGTGTAACTCATGACGTCAGTGTGGACATTTGAAACAAATTGTAGACCAGTTCACTGTTTAGCCAAAAGTGCAAATTACTCTAGACCAGACCTGGGCAAACCCGGAGCCAAAATTCCTGAACATGTAAAAGTAAGTCTCTAGCCCATTCCTGTCAGGAGTTGACATTTTAAAGAAATTATTAAAATGCTCAACCCAGCTGCTAGGGGGCAGCCAACATAAAAAAAAAACAAGGAATTCCACACCTGTCCAGCAGAGGGCACTGACACGGACTTATGGCCATACTGCCTTTGATGTGCCTGATCCTGTCAGATTTCTGAAGCAAAGCAGGGCGGGGCCTGGTCAGTACTTGGATGGGAGACCGTTGGGGAAATGTCAGGCCCCACTGGGAAACGCAATCAATTTACTTTTGTATTGCCCAATATTACAACAAGAGTCACCTCAGAGGCTTCACAGACATCAAAAATGTAATGTCCAATCAGGGTTTGACAATAAATAAAATAATGGATAAATAATGAATTCAAAATTAATACCAGCTTTAAAATTGTGAGTGCTGTTTAAGAGTAAGGTAATAATAATGAGCCTGTGTTCCAATTTTGTTTATTTGTGTAATTGTGTAATAAGACTGATTAAAATTGAATATGGTCATCTGATATACACCAGATTGCACTAAATTACATCTGTGTAAGTGAAAATTTCCTGGGGGAGGACCCCTAGACCCCCCACATAAATATATTTTCACCTTGCTACTTCTTAACTCCTGGCTACGGTCCCGGTGGCACAGACTTGCAAAACAAGTGTAAGCCATTATTATTATTTATCAGGCAACAGTCCTGTAGGGCTTTGTCCAATGTTCCCAATGGTTCATTACTGTTATTATTATTTTTTGGTCAATAGTATTTTACTATATACAATATATGTGGCCAAATTAAATTCAAGTCATCGTTTATCCCTCGGACTCAATTTGGCCCTCAGACTCAATCCAGGTTCCTCATGTGGTTGTAAGAAAGACTTGCCCACCCCTGCTCTAGAGGCTAAAATGGACAAAATTAGATAGTATGTATGCTCCTAGCACATCTCATATACTGTATTGCTTATCAGCAGAAAAAACATGGCTTGGTGTTGAGTTCCACTTTACATACAACATTGTGAAAGTCACCGTGAGGCGACACCATGAAGCAGCCATTTATTTTTACTGTAATTATGGAAACTTCATTCCTACATTGAGATAAGCGAAAACAGTTATGTACTTTGTCTTATCTTGCTGGTTAATCTGTATTGGATTTACAGGTAATGCCAAACAACGGGCTGCTAGACGACAAGTCGCATCAATAAAACAGATCATAAACGCATTACATTCATGGGCTGAACGAATCGGCCCCCGAAATCAAATCTAATCTCCTTGTGCCATTGGTGAGTCACAATTTCTATTTCGGTCTATGGAGATGGATGCATTCACCAAGGTCTCAAAAAAAGCCAGGTTTTGACAGCGCTGGTAGGGATCCATCAAATCAATTTGATATGTAAATCCCACATTCCCCATATTAAAAGCACAAGATTAAGTATGCATTTCCATCATGTGGATTTGATAGAATTGGGTTATGTGATCACTCATATTTGGCTGACGGCTTTGACAGAAGATGGAAAGAGGAAGGAGGCTGTACTTCCTTTGCACTTGCTTTGAAAGGGAAAAGTGGTTCTAACTCCATAAAAGTACTTTTCTGCTCGCTGTCATTGGTCCATTTAGGCATTTAGTGTTAATACGGATAATTATAATGAAGTGACTGACAATGATTTTCACTCTATATGGGTGAGGGTCTCCAATCGCTTTCTCCCTGAGAATTACTTTTAAACGGTGGAGAGCTTGTAACTCCTTTTTATAGATCCATTCATCTGCAGTAATCGCTGTGTCATACACTTCATACAGTAGCTATGGACCATAGACAGTGAGCGTCTAGTAATTTTTTACCAACAGAGAATTTATTTCTTAATCTACCTAAAACTTTGTGTGATACGGTACCAATAATCTTTATGCCAATACGTTATACTTTTGATGATGTCATGCATATTAATGAACCACAGAATCCATATTCATGAGGGTTGCAGTGCTTCACAGCTTTCGCAGACAATGGAGGCCAACATAGATCAAAAAAACAGTCAGAATAAGGTAGCACTACAATTGTAAACTTAGAACTTAGCCCAGGATGAGACAATAGAGAGGTAACAAGCCATATTATGTATGAATAGGCTAGATGTTCTCCTACTTTTAGCACCAAGAGAGGAGGGACTTAGAGGTTAACTCCTCCTTCTGGTTTACTCTTAACAGACCCACAGTGTGCTCAAGCCTTTATTAAGCTGATGACGATCTTTGGACTAAGATCGAAACGTCCTACACTTCAACTACAGAGTACAGATGAAGACTGAAGTTATTGATAGATGCTAAGAGACCCTTATTTATCAGTATTAGCTTTTTAAAATTTAGTTCCTATTTTCCTATTTCAGTATTATTACTACGGTTTGCAAACCTTGTTCTCTTCTTGATGGCACATTTCCTGACTTTTTGCACCCCCTTGTGTGATCCTGTCCTGTCCTGACCAGGGACATTTGAGTAGTTTCTGTTTCATTATGATTTTCAACAATCATTAACCACGAGTGGGGGGAAAAGTATTTACGTTATCATTCATATTCTATGAAAAATGGCCAAAAGATTAAAACGGACTGTAAACTTAAAAGGGTATGTAAACTTTTGAGCACAACTGTATATAAAATATGAAGCATGCAGTATATTTCTTTCAAAAATAGTGATATACTATGTGAAATATATAGATTACTGCAGTGGAATGATGTCGAATTGTGAGGTACCCAGAGGTTACCCCTATAGGACAGTCCCCAAGAATGGATAGTAATTTTCTTGCAAACTGTAAATTAATGACAACCAGACCACAGATAGAATAATTAGCACATTGTTGCTTGCCATAAAAATACCTAACACCACGCAACGTTTCTATCTAAATTGACTGGCAGTAAAGTACACAAGTCAGGCTACCCACATTTACTTCAATAAGCCGCAATAAAGTTAGTCAAAGCTCTTCGCTTGTTATTTTTTGATCTCTGAAACTCCTTCATGCAGCTATAAACAACAGTTCCTCCCAACTGGTCAAGTGCGAACATTACGTGGCAAAACAAGGCAACACTACATTACTCCTTGGCGGTTTCAAGTGACTTCAAAACCCGCTGTATTTGAGCTCTTGAAAGCGCAATAACAGCCTAACAAGCTCTCGGTCTGGCACGCACAGTACTATACGGTGACCAACGGCTCCAGCTCGGCAGAATTATCAGATGTATTAGCCGGGGGACGATCGCTCTGTGCCTGTCCCGATGCTATCTGCGGATGACTGCTGTTCTCTGCCGCTCCGAACATGGCCTTGTACATTCTCTGCTGCGAGACTCCCAACATTTATTCTGAGCGCCTGTGACACACCACCTGTCTCATCCCGCTCCCGTAACCCTGCGCTAACTCCCCGTGATTTGTCTCTGTCGGTGCCGCGGCGCGCTCCGTACGAAACTTTAAATCCAGCTGTAAGGATAGCGCCTCCATCTCTCCTTAGCTCCGCATTTCCATACATTTGCGGTGTAATTTCCCCTCTCGTCTTGTCCACGCCCCGGTCCCATTTTCTCTGAACACATCTATTTTCTCTAAAGGATGACTTTTTTTTTTCGGGAGCCGCACAGCTTGGATCAAGTAAGTGCAGGTGAGTTTCCATTACCAAAAGGGGTCAAAGAGTCCACATAAAGTATTCATGGATGGGATATTTGAGCAAAGGAAAGAAAGAAGGAAAAACAAATCAATAACTGATATGGGAATACAGTTGTAGCAATGCAGCAACAATTGCAATGTTTCCCTCTGCAAGAATAAGGATGTAAACGGCTCAAGTAAACAGCTCAATCAATCACAATCAATCAATCAAACAATCAATCAAACAAACAAACAAACACTGGGTGACAATCTGGTGCACACTAATCTGGATCAGTGGAGAGACTTGCATCACAAAGGGCCACTAGTACATATTTTCATTTCTGTAAAAATCATTTCATCCCCTCAGAATTATAAGGTTCTATCTGAACTTCTGAGATATTAACAAGATGAAAATGGATAATGTGTTTTTGCCAGTACAAATCTCATGAATGTCAGATATAACCTTATAATTCCAGGGGGGTGCTATATTAAAAGGGCATACAGTATTTATGAAAAAAACTATTAACATGAAGCACTTTTCAGAAGTTGGTTTACATTGCATTATGTGTCCATTCCTAACACAGGGGAAGTTCAGCTATGCTACTGTGCCCATTCAGACTTCTACGTAGCTCCTCTACGTTCACATTGAGATGAATGTCATTTTGACTTTTTGCACCCCCCTGTGTGATCCAGTCCTAAGAGCTGTTGTAACAAGTGAATTTCTCCAGTGTGAGATCAATAAAGAACTATCTTATCTTATCTTAATAACATAACATAAAAAATGAACATACAAAAGCACTAAAACAGGGGAACAGAGTATCAATCGAAAATAAATTGGACGATGCGGATCAAAGGAGTTTGTGATTGGTTGATCAACTGATAACAGAGTTGCTCTCTCCGTCACTTGGGCGTGTATTGACATTTGGGAGGAGGCACGTGTCTCCGTTTCTTCTCCGTATGCGTAGCTCCCGTCTGCTCATTGATTGGCTGCCAGGTACGTTCTCCACTGGTGGGAGGAGTCGACCATAAACCAGCCCATAGAATTATATGGGTCCATCTGACATTTTTATTTTTTATTTTTATTTTATTTTAACACCAAGTGACAGTGGGATACAGAGAAACAACAACAAAATGTACAAACATATTTTCATATTACAGCTTTTTTGTTGTTTTGCGAAAAACAGTTGTGGAGAATGGAAGGAGGGGGGGGCGGGGGGGTTGTTTGTGATTTTGTTCTGTTCTAGGGCCATGTTGTGTATGTGGAATGTGGATGTGTGTAGATGTCCATATGATTCTCATTATTATTATTATCGTCACTATTGCCATCATGTAAAACGATGTATCCCATGGGAATATAAAGATGTGGGGTTTTATGGCCATGTTCGATGTGGTTTCAATATTGATCAAAAGTGTTTTTTTTGCTGACATTTTTGTCAACATCGAGTTAGTCACATTCATTAACTGAAAATGACAGAATATTTTGATTTCTGACTGAAAATTTTGAAGGCTGTCAAAATGAGAGTTTATTGAGGTTTTACACACACGGTTTAACACAATGTAGTTTCTAAATTCATGTTCCAAGATTCTGCTCACAAATCATTTCTAGATTTGCATCCATTTATCCTGTTATCTCTTTGTTTTCTTACATACATACAGTAATAGGTACTGTATATAATGAGAGATTAATTCATGAAGGATAAAAATTGCTCACGACAGATTTATTACAACCCTGTCCTTCAAAATGTCCTTCAAAATCATCCCTAGTGAAACCGCTGATTCACATATTCTTTTTCTGGCTCCTTTCTGTTTTTGTTGATTTTGGTGCATTTTTTAGTTATGTATTAACCAAAACATACATCTTGTTCCATGAATGGTCAAAACTTTAAACCTAAATATATAACGACTCAGAATGCAGATAGAGCTTTATCATTCTAGGGGGACGACAGAGTGAGTCGAAGTGGACCTGTGCCATGGTCCACTTCGACTCACACTTAGACCAAGTATGTTATGAGCACAAGGACAAAGGTATTAGGAGGACATTAACACAATGTTTACAGAAGCTATACACTTTTTATCGACACATTAGACTTGACATTTCGTTGCGGTAGGAATTGAAAGCATTAGCAATGACAGCAACCAGCAAACAACAAATAATTATGGAGCTTTTAAAATGTCCCCATTCCACCTGAGCCACTGCCGCATTGATATGTATTTATTTTTTAAACACACTTTATCAATGCATCACAGAGCTAAAGCGTGAGCGGCTATAACAAAACTGCTAATTGCCTCTTCTCCGGCAGCTCCCATTTCTTCCGAGATGAAAGAGCCACATTACTTAGGTGCGCTGATCCAAAGGGCTTTACAGTTAATAGGGGCTCTGTTTCTTAATGGTCGTGGCTTTCTTCTTATCTGATTCCAAAACAGAACCGGGGTCTGGCGGGTTGGAGAAGCCCACTTTGTGCCGGCTGCTTATCTGATGCGGGAAGTGACGGAGAGCGGCCCACACACTCGAGAAAGATTATTCACTTATCTGATGGAGACTCGACAAAACTAAAGGACAGTTACCCGCTAAATCAAAAGTTTGGGGACATCAATGTTTTATTCATAGCTTTGATGATAATCTTCGCAAGTCTGTCATGAGTGCAAGAGTTTTGGACCAATAAAAATTTGAATATCCATACTTTAATCAGCTTATTGATGGGCACTTAGGATCAGATACCACTACTTCACTTTATATGCAAATAAATGGACTTGTCTGACCGATCTGACGCAAACGGCAGCCCATCCGTTTCAAATTCAGCTTAAACAATACAGGTATAAAGGAGAAGCTTAATTACGCGAGCAGAAAGCATTGAAAAAGTTGTTCAGCGTGCCTCTGTAGGGATGACTTTATTGTCTGCTGCAGGTGGATCAGATAAGTAAGGAAGGTAAGTTTGAGCTTTCAGCCTCCTGTTCTTGTTACAGTTTGACACGCGAGTTCATGTATCTTGCGGCCTCTTCAAATCAGACGATCTTTAATTACATTTGCTTTGTTTATACCTACCTGCCCTCGCCCGACAGCAGCCACAATACTCATTTATTTGGAAGTGGGAAAGCCGTGGTGTATTCAAAAAGCTTTTCTTGTACTTTGCTGAAACTACACACCATCGAGCATTTGTAAAAACATTGGAAAATACTCTATTCATAATTTATGGGGCATTTACAAAGCATTGCTCATAAATTGTTGATCAAGTCTCAGCACAAAAACAGCAATTATTGTTATTGCTCAGACCATGAATGTGTTTAGACAACAAGTCCAAACCCATACCCCAATCCTCAATCAGTCAGTTACTATGGCAACACACAGAGCATTTATTTAGGTGCTTAGGAATTATTATCAAAGCTCTTCAAGTGTTTTAAAGGTGATGCATTTTGTTTACAAATGCTTAATAGTGTGTCCTTTGTATTTAATGTTTTAAGACGAGACACTGCAGGTGAAGAGGGGAACATTTACATTGAACGATATTCATTTGAAAGCTTTTCTGTTTATGAATGACATCATTGTGAGAAACAATGATTGTATGAAAAGTTTTCTGTTATTTTACTTTTATGCATAAAAATGGTCAAAACTGCCAATATTTTTGGTGACAAACTCTAAATAATGGATAGAGATTTTTGTTAGCGGTGCTGCTGTGCTATTATTTGTTTGCTTCCGGCCCTTCGGGGTCAGTCCAACATGGAGGACACACAGTGGAAAAGATGGGAACAATTTATAGAATTCTATTTTGAGATTGGCTTGATATAAAGACATACAATATACAATAAATATGAATATAATGATAATATCACATCATGTATAATAATAATCAAATATCTCCATTAGGGACATTTCTTGAATGAAAAAAGCAATAGCCCCACCTACGAAGTTACTGTTTTGCCCATCAAGCGTCTTCACATCATGGATGTAGTTCCAGGCTTCACACCTGTGTTTTGTGATTTCATATTTAGAATAAAATATATTCCTTAACTTCAGTGCATATTGTAATACATAAACCATAATCTGGGGGATATTCTCAGGTAATTCTCCAAAAAGGGTAACGCATTGAGGGGGTGGGGCTAGGCGCGAAAGGTAAAAAAAGCAACAAAAAAAAAAAACTCTCAACTTTATCTGTCTGGATCCTGAGTTTAAAAGTCTGGATTTTATGTTTATTCTTTTCCTCCTCCTCCTCCTCCTTTCTTTGTCTTCATGTCCCTTGTCGGGCCCCGAAGTTTTTTGAATAAACTAGTTATTAGTGAATAAATCTGTAAATATTCAAATTATGCCTTGTTCAAAACAATAAATCAGGCTAGGAATTTAATAGAGCTTTGGAATGTGATGTCACGTAATGGGGCGTGGCCAGCAGATTGTGTTGATGTGTATGTGGTTGAGGCACCATCTCACCATCCAAACAACAAACTGCTAACTGTAGAACTAAGGGAAGCCAGATGGACAGATAACTTCAGGAGAGTTTGGGCCTGTTGTGTAGTTGACTGCCATGTTAGAACGCACCATCTATGAGGGAATAATATTGAAAATGGGCTGTGTTTTCATTGTTTTGTGGCCCTGAAAAAAAAAGGCAAAATTCCCATAATGCATTACACTGTGTTAGTTCCAAAGCTCTATATTAAAAAAGCCATCTGAACAAACCGCTGAAATATTGTTTGTGTTTGTAGGAGCTACTAAAGTGGACATTTTGTCACCACAATGTGAGAAAAATTAGCATTTTGAGAAAATAGTCATTGAAGTAACAATTTCCCATATAGTTCTATGGAGAAACGTTAAACCAGTGAAATATCTAGACTTCTTATTGTAAAGATTAGGTCATTTATTTGTTTCCAGGTGAAAGTGTATGTTGGGAGCAAACTACATTGGAAAAAACAACAACTTTTGCCTGCAGTGTCTCTCCTTAAAATACTGCATATAAAAAAAGAGGGATAAAAATGCATACAAATGAGAAACAAAAAAATAAAAACAAGAAAAACAGCAAGTCCAACTCATTACATTTAATATCTTGCTGTTGGCCTCTGGTGAATTACATCAGCAGAGAATTTCTTGCTTTATAATACTGTCTACCAAAACAGTTACTTAATAAGCAGCATGTGGCACTTACTGCGGTCATGCTGTTGACCTGATCCAGGGTCAGTTTGAGCAGCTCCTCGTCCTCACTCTCTGCCATCAGTTTGAGGGCCGACAGCTGTAGACTGGGCCTCTGCTCGAGCAGCAGCGCGGCTATGCACCTGACGCACTACAGGAAGGACAACAGAAAGATGAGGGTCAAGATACTGGATGTGGCCAGAGAGATAGCGACAGAAACAGCATTAGCTTAAAACGTGGTTGATAAAAAAAGAAAAAGCAAGGTAACAGTAAAGGTTAATGGATGTGCATATAGACTGTGCGTACACCCAGCCACATAATAGCCCTCAAAGGTCTACAGCAGCAGCAAACACACAGGGGCACCATGTAATATATGGATATCACAATGCAATCTGACTCCCCCCATGCTCCGCCGGTTTCATTCCAGCAGATTCAAATTAAAGCTGTTCAGAGCAGAGTAAAAGGCCTTCCTCCGCTTCCTCCTGCCCCCCCCCCTGCTCCTCTTCCTCCTCTACCCCGCTAATATTAGACAGCCAAGCCGGCGCTAGCCCATTCACGCTGAATAGCATTAGCGCTAAACTAATATCACAGTCAGCGGCTGCTAGACATACAGAATGTCATTAGGCGAACCAGTGCTCAGCGGGGCATGGCATAGTGTTAGGGGCTGATTTCAAAGGAGTGGATGTACCGGCGATAGTGTGTTGAGCTTGCACGTTGCCGCGGGCAACACGCTTAATAGTCTCCCCCTGTATTAAATTGCTGAGCTCCATGCAATGGCGCGCGCCATCCTATTTTTCACGCCAAACATGACAACAAAGGCAGAGCATGCACCTTACAGTTTCATGCATATAGAAAGTGAATTACCTGGGCCGGGAGCTTGTGCTTGGTGTTGTACAGAGACCGGACCATGGTGACAACCTGCTGACCCAGCTCTGACCCCTCACAGCGGGTCAGCAGAGCGGAGGTCAGCACCACCCATGGGTTACGCTCCGTCGCCGCTCTGGGAAATGAGAGGTGACAGAGGCATGAGACGCGTGATGGAGAGGGTTTAGATTTCATCATCAGCAGTTATTGAACACCAATAGGTGATCCCTGACGCTGCTTCATCGAGAGGTTCTATCAGATCGAGTCTGGAAACAAACTCGACTCTTCTGATGGAACTAAAAACTGGGGTACCTGATTTTTGTGGTTTTGTTTTCAGTGTAAGCTGTGCTCCCAACTCAGAAATACTCCAGCACATCCCCATTGTTCACTCATGTTTATTTACAGCAGTGTTTCCCACACTTTTTGAGCCAAGGCACCCTTTTTACAAGAGAAAAATCTCAAGGCACCCCTACATACATAATTGTCAACAAATATATTTATTGAAATATAATGAATATATAGTCAAAATACCTTTCTTTAATGTGAAATCTGTGCCTGCTTTTTGAATATAACACTGATTTTTTTGCAGGAATGGAATACAGACGCACAAAGGTCTTCCTCAACAGCTCTGAGTCTCTCTCACTTTATAGCAGTCATACTGGAAACAGTAAAAGAAAGCAAAGTAAAAGACAGCAAAGCTCAGCTTTAGTCCTCAACTTTGTCTCAGTTCAGTTATTTCTTCCTGCTCCTGCTCAGTCGTGTTCTCTTCAACTGTAGTTGAGCTGTATGGGTTCCTGACCCAGTCAAGGCAATCAGAGGAAAGTGAAGGCAAATAATATGACAACTTTTGCTCAAGACTTTCCAGATGTTTACCTACTGTCTCACAGTGCAACAATGTTGATATTCTGCCATTTCTGGGTGTGTGGGAACATGTTATGTTTCCAGAGCTGCATCTTTGAACAAAATCCCCTTCTGTGCTTGTCAGTAGGTGCTCATTTTGTCCTTGCATTCATGTGTTCAGGTCATTCAGAAGTTGAAATATAGCTGCCAGACATGCCAGTCTTACACACAACTGGTCATTTGACAGCAACGTTGCATCATTATGCTTCTCATTGGTCAAAAACACTTGCAGCTCCTCTCGCAGCTCATACAACACACATGATTTTGGCACGGGAAAACCATCAGATCTCCGTGTGGAGCAACAACACTTTATGTTGCGCTCCCATTTCCTCACACAGTGATGCGAATGAACGACTTTTTACAGGCCTCATCTTCACAAAGTTTATCATGGGCACAACATCTTTCAGTACCGCAGCTAGGTCTGTTGGCAAGGTTTTGGCAACGAGTGCTTCCCGGTGCAGAAAGTGTTGGGATGTTGCTCTTTCACTCTGTTTCCAAATCCTTTGGTGTGCCCGAGCATGGCAGCTGCTCCATCGGTGCAAACACTTCTGCAGTTTTGCCACTTCAGTCCTCCTTGTTCAAGGTAATCTGACACAACTCGAAAATTTTCCACTCCTGTTGTTCTTTCTGGTAATTCCTCACAAAAAAGAAAGTTTTCTCTGATAATGTCTCCATCTACAAAGCGCACATTTGCCATAAGTTGCGCACGTCCACCAATCACCAATCAATAGATTCATTGATTTGCAATGCAAATTTCCCACTAATGCACAACTTGTCCTAAACTGTATTTTCAATGTCAGCAGACATGTCTTCAATACTTCTGGATATTGTATTATTTGACAGAGGAACTTGGGATATTTCTTTAACGGCGCCAGGGCCAAGGATCTCTTTTAAGATAATTTTACAGGCAGGCAGTATTAATGTCTCCGAGTCTGCTACGGTGTGTGGCTCTTTTGATTTGGCAATGAGTTCAGGGACTTGGTAGCTAGCTTTAAGTGCTTGTTTTATTCATTAACGCTGCCTGTTTCTGAATGTGTCCACGCAGTTGAGCAAAATAGTGTTTTGTGATGTTTTTTTTCTGGAGATGGTTTTTAAGTTTACTTGGAACCATGGCACTGTTTGACAGTTTTTCACTGCACACCAGGGATTGTGGGTTTGGCTCGGTTGGTTTCCCAGTAGGAGTGAATCCAAAGGCAAAGCAACTTTCATCGTATTGTCTCACCTCAAATATTTATGTATCGCCACATGTCACATATCATATCACAATAATCACATAATCAATAACCCGGCAGTTGAGTAATCGCAGCATGTGGGCTACCGCCATCTATTGGTAGAGCGTGAAACTGTTCTACCTGTCAACTCTACTACGCCGACCAGGTGATTTCCAGTTAAGAACCACTGCTCTAAATTAATATGAAAAATAAAATATGCTTCACATTATATTTTAACTAAAATATGAAGACTGAACAAGAAAACACATTTACTATTTAACTATAAACTACAAAAATGTGCCATCTGAGTTGATAAAAATCCTCCTATCAGACCTAGTGCGCACTGGTGGCTCCCTGTACCTGGCACTTCAGCACAAAAACAGAACAGAAACACAACAAGTGCGATGACTGACTGATCAGGCTGTATTTCCGCGAGCCACAGCTAATATAATAACAGATTGACAGAGTTGCTGATGCGCTGTCACTTCCAATAGGAGCACGAAAAGCTGAGATGTTTGTCCACAGGAGCCCTGCAGTTAACAGCTCACACCTCCGGAGTTAATTTTCTCTCTGTGCGTCTGGCTCGGAGCGGTGGCAAGTGTCAGTTTGTTTACACACTTCTGTAGGAGCTCCCGCAGACCTCCGTGCAAACTGATTAGCCTCCACCGCGGCCGCGCAAATGTCAAAGGTAAAAAGAAGAAGGGGGAAAAAAATCCATCTTTCCATTTGTGCGGGTCACAAGTGGTCATTTAAGTCTGTAGTTGTCATGCCGTGGAAGCAGGGAGATGGCTTCTATTGGATTCAATTAGGCCTATAACCAAGGTCAAAACATGTGCTCCACTAAGCATCCTTGTAGTTATTACCACATCAGTCAAAACAAGGAGGTAGTCCATTATCTGTTAATTATATCTGAGCTGAATGATGGATCCTATAGACGAGATTATTTTATTAATTATCTCTCGTTATTACTGGCTTTGCATCGCTGTATCTCCCATCTATCTCACATCCCTTTTCTCCGGAGGCCGTTTTGGGGCTGGTCCAATGCTTGTGCCTAATTGCAAATCAGATAATTGTCTTTTAATAAGCACCAAGCCAAATATGAATTATCCAAACCAAGGCTTACTCTTCATTGTATCCCAGTAACACCATTGTTGACTACAGTTGGCGAATCTGTATATTTAATTAGATGACAATAATTAAAAATGATTGGGTTGGACCAGTGTTCATTTTGTTGACGAAATATCGATGTCATATTTTTTGTCACGGATATATTTTTGGGGACGAAAAGGAAACCAAAACGAAAAAAGAAGTCATTCATTGGGACCAAGACGATGACTAAATTGATTGACATTTTAGTCAACGAAAAAAAAGACGAGACAAAAGTTATTAAACGGTTGACGAGAAGCTAACCAGACCATTTGGATCGCTTTCCTGAGAAGACTCCAAAGTGTTTAGCAAAGTTACAGCAATGACAAGAGAAAGGAAATGTCCACGGATGGGAGAAAAAGATGGAGAGATTTGGTCCATTTTACCATCGTAGGCCAAGATTCTTCAGTCTTCATCCAACTCCAACTTACAGAGTACAGATGAAGACTGAAGAATCTTGGCCTACGATGGACAACTCCTGTACGACTGAGAACCTACACAGATGGTCCATTTTACGTTTGACAATGAAGAAAACAAGACAAAAAATGTTTGTGGGAAGAAAACAAGACATTTAAAGAGACATCTACAGAATAGCCACTCCAACATTTTCTTAAAGGTACATTACTTTGCTGAGATTTTATTCTGTTTTATTGTGCCTAATGATAGTATATGAAAACAAGAGTGCTCTAATGGTTAGGTAGTGTCATGTGATAAAGAATGAAAAGTGTGGCTAGTTTGTCACGTTATGCTGATGCACATGTGATTAATACTCTACGTATTTGTACTAAAATGTCACAATACTGTATTTGTACTGATACACTTGATATTAAATTGGTATTAAAAAGACTTTCGTATTAAATTACAGTTCCAAGATTAGATTTTTATATCTTATTCTATTTTTATGCATGCCTTATAGTTCTATAAGTTTATTATTTATCATTATTACAAGTTTATGTTTGATGTTGCATGAGAACACAGATTCTGAAGTAAGTTCGCTTTTTTGTATACTTTTCTACACAGGAATTGAAATGTATTGTTTCAGAAAATAAGTTATTTTAGTCGACTAAATTATTATTAATCAACTTGACTAAAATTGTGACTAAGACAAAAATTTATTTTAGTCAAAAGACTAAAACTAAATAACAATTTCTTGTCAAACTGGGGGGTTGAACAAGGACACTATCACAAATAGGATTACACAATGAGGAGGATTTTTTTTCCACCACAAAATACAGATCGTTTGATTCCCGATTCAGATTTATTTTTTAATATGAAAATCTTATTTATCATTGTGAAGCATAATTCACCAAGCGTTGGATTGTTCACCCACTAATAGGGAACATGAGCTGGGGTTAGACCGTTGTGAGACAGGTTAGTTTTACCCGACTGATGATGTGTTGTTGCAATAGTAATTGCAACAACTCAAAGCATGGCAACATGCTTTATGAGAGGTCAAATTCATCAACAAATGAATGCTTTCCATTCACATTCCGTCTTGGATGTTTATTTTTTTCATCGCTTTTTCAGGGTAATCCTGAAGCTGCCAATAGCACATGGAAACAATTAGCTGCAAGTAAATAAATAAAATAAAAATAGAATAGTCTGTCTGTGTTGTAATCCATCTAAGCAGTAGCAAACCAAATCTGAAGCGGAGATGAAACATGAGGTGATGTGAGGAGACGCCATCTGAGGTGATGGTGTTTTTCTGGAGCCCACACGACAGTATAATAAGCAGATGGCAACATGCTGATAAAGCCTGCCTGAGAGGAATGCAATGTTTAAAGCCTAAGATTAGCCTGCTTAAGAGCATCTTACAGAGGATCTTAGTCATATCATAGTGCGAGCATGATTGAAGTGTGTGGGTGAGCGGGCCAATGTGAAAAAGGACCCCCAGAGCAAGGATCTCAAATCACTTCACCTGGCGCACACAGGCGGAGCAGCTGTGTTGTAGCGCCGCGGTTGCTTTAAGAAAATCGGTATGTACTGTATAAATGTTCATTTTGATGAAAATATTTCATAATTTTAGTCATAGTGATATTTTTGCAAACTAAAATTAAACTACAGCTTAAGATTAAGGAGAGTTAACCTCTAAGTCCCTCCTCTCTTGGTGCTAAAGGTAGGAAAACATCTTAGCCTATTCATACTTAATAGGGCTGGTTACCTCTCTATTGTGTCACCCTGGGCTAAGTTCTAAGGTTGTTGACACTTCCCTATGGCCCTGCTCCGCCCAGTAATCCAGGCTCATTAGCATGACATTGAGATGGTTTCGGTCTATGGTTGTTGTTGTAAACTGGTTTCTGTCTCAGTATGTTGTCATAGACTGGATCTAACTTAAACCACCACAAGTTCACCATTGCGGCTCATGGATTCTCAAGATAATCCATCCATGCTAATGAGCCTGGACTACTGGGGAGAGCAGGGCCATAGAGAGGTGTCAACAACCTTAGACCTTAACCCAGGGTGAGACGGGGAACCCTATTAAGTATGAATAGGCTAGATGTTTTCCAACCTTTAGTACCAAGAGAGGAGGGACTTAGAGGTCAACTCCTCCTTCTGGTTTGCTCTTAAGAGACCCACAAACGTGTTTAACTCTTTATTTGCTGAGGAAGATCTTTGGAGTAAGATCAAAACGTCCAACACTTCAACTACAGAATACAGATAGACTGAAGAATCTGGGCCTACGAAGGACTGCTCTATGTTCATGTGGGAGAAGCTTCATGAAGCACAGAATATCACTAAATATGTTGAATACGATAATAAAAGTCTTCATCTGTAGTTGAAGTGGAGGATGTTTCCTTCTTAATCCAAAGAACTTTGTCAGCACTGAGCAGAATTGACATGGAAGTTAACCTCTTGTCCCATCTCCCTTAGAACTAGAGGGAGAAAAAACATCTTAACCAATTCACACCTAATTGCTGCTGGTTACCTTCCTATTGATTTACCCTGGGCTTTGTTTAAGGCTGTTCGCACCTTTCTATTGCCCTGCACTAGCCTCTGCTAACCTCATTAGCATGACAGAGGGATGGTTTCTGTCTAAGGATGTTGTTGTAAATGGGTGCTAAATTCCTCCATTGCGGTTCATGGATGGATTCTCTTTTTTATCATATGCCTTCTTTGCGCTCCAACTGGTTCTTCATTGAAGAAACACAAGCGTGTCAATTCTGCTCAGTGCTCACGAAGTTCTTTGGATAAAGAACGAAACGTCCTCCCCTTCAACTACGGAGTTGCCTATGATGGACAACTCCTGTACGACTGAGAACGTACACAGATACATGGATTTTAGATTTAGTCGACTGAAATTAGACTAAAGTAACCAAAAAAGGACAAAAATATTTCACAAAATTTTGACTAAACATCAAAAGACAAAGACTAATAATACATTTAAATACTGTAGGTTGTCAAAAATAACATTAATTAACAACATCATGGGATATTATAATACAATATTGTGTCAGTTTTCATTTTAAGAACTGTAGGACCGTCTTATGATGTTTTGTGTAATTGCATGTTGCCATTTTCACAGATCCCAGGAAGAAGCTGCGGCTAATGGGGAAACCAAATACACAAACATAAACATAAACTGATATTGAGCCAAGAACTTCCCGGATTCTCTATGAAATGCAGCTTGCTATACTTTTCAACATTCAGATGACTTTCATAGTGCCGACTGCCATAAATGATGTGCCAGGCATTCATCCTATACAACTGCAGCTTCAAATAGCCCATAGCAGCTCCCACAACTAACTTTGAAATGCAGACTTTTTCATTTATCATTCCATCAGTGTGCCCTTTGCCTCTCAGCGGACCGGCCTCCACTGCTGCCCCCCCCCCCCCCCCCCCCCCCCCCC
>OMNZ01121534.1:31543-46917 GCA_900303255.1 Lesueurigobius sanzi
AAATAAGCTTTATTATCTTCATAAGCTGAATAACCTGTTCCATTTGCACTATGTGGTAAGTCCACACTCACATTTGGTGCCAATGCTAATCTTTGCTGCTAATGCTAATCTGTAAATCACCCATTTACGCTGCTGTCCTTGTGTTGTGCTAATTTGCTGTTTAATTACAGTATATTCTATTTTTAAAATCTTATTCTAGTGTTATGCATGCCTTATAGTTTTATAATTCTTATATATATATATTCTTTTTATTTTTCATAGTTAATTATTTATCATTATGTTATTTATTTATTTTTTAGTTTATTTGACAGGGACAATGTGCAAAAACATTAATTAAAGATGCTTTACAGCAGATTATAGCTTAAGCTTGTTTCCATCTGCAGTCTCTGAGCAGGTGAGTAAATGCAATAAAAAATGTACAATATACAATCATCCAAATATACACAACTATAAAATTAGTACAATAAAACCTCAATAAAGATCAAACACAGTTACAATTCTCAGTGCAGACACGGCTGGTTTTCCAAATGCAATTTTCAGACATTGTAAGAGAAATTCTTCAGGTCAGAGGAAAGTTTCAGACTCTGTGGGAATTTGTTCCATTCTTTAACGGCTTTGAAAGAAAAGGATGTCTGTGCAAAGACCGAGCTACATTTAGGTAATCTGCAGTCATTACGACTCGTGGACCTGGAGGTCCTGGTGGTCTGCTCAGAGCAGAGCTGGACAAATCTTTTCAGTAGTGGAGGAGCAGCGTTATTGAAGATTTTAAAGATGAATTGCACATTTGAATATCCAAATAAATGTTATACTGTATTTTCTAAGAATTGGACAATGATGGTGCCTCAGTGGTGTTTTATCTAGCACTTTAACTGCTTGATAATATAGTGTTTTCATGTTGCACAAGTGCACCGTAGAAAATTCCTAGTCTGTGAAACCTTTCATTGACAATGGCAATAAAATCTATTCTGATTATTCTAAGATTTGCGGATTTATCCCTCAAAATGCATTCACTCTCAACACCCAGCAGTTTCCCCTTCTTAATTTTTTTTTTGATCAATCTTCTTAATCTCTCTGATCAATGTTTCATTATTGTGAATTTAGAGAACCTAAAAAGCCAAGGTAATACTTTTAGGGGTAGATAGAGATCTTTCTTTCAGTCTTTTCAGTCTTTCTGCTGCCAATGCTCGAGAACAGAGGTCAACTGGTGTGGCGTTGGGAAGCACCATCAAGCTGTGATCCAAGTAAAATATATTTATTACAGACTATAAATTATTGTTTGTCTTAAATCTGGTGAAAATAATGTAAAATATGGTATAAGCGATGGACAACTCCTGTACGACTGAGAACCTACACAAACATTTTTATTCAGTTTGTGTTTTCAGACTCTCAATAGATAATACATTGAAACAAGTTCACTGGGAGAGCCTCACGACCCACTGAAAATGTCTCAGCAATCCATTTTTGGCTCCCAACCTAACCGTTGAGAACCGGTGGTCTAAAGCTAACCAGATTCGTTAGTGTAAAATCAAAGTATGAAAATCTATGCGAGCAACCAAAAACATTTTCATTAAACGCAACACCTTGCTGCCAATTTCTCTGCACCAAACACTACCACAGCGTCGATCCTCACCTCCATTAAAGCCCAGATTAAATCAGAGCCAATTACTGTGAGGCTGTGCAGCTTTTATTTCCTTAACAAGGAGGGATGGCAATTAATTATGTGCCGATTAAAATGAGCATTTCCTCTGTGGTGCTGTACAAAACTGGGAGCGCTTAAGGCCACAAGGACAGCTAGGTGAGGAGCTAGGATTGGCAGCAGCAATCTATGGCTTTGTATTAATATTTTTTGACAAATCCTGCGGCCTGAGTTCAACCCTCACGCTCCCTGTAAGTACAATCATTAAAAAGGGTGTTTGTCTTTAGAATTGTGTGTTTTCTGCAAGAATTGACTCTTTGGATCCAAAAAGTGGGCAGTCCGCAGAGCTGGGAGAGAGAAGCGAGGGGGAAGGAGGGAGGAGTGAAGAGTAACAGCCGCTAGCACCACATTCATCAGAGCTGCTGACAAATTCGATCAGACAGGGGGGTTCTCAGTCACTCAGCCCATCTGAATATACACCCCCAGAGTAGCCACCTATCAGTCCCCCTCTAGACTATTTATAGGCCTATCCCGCAATGGCTTCCCGCTCTTTAGTGTAATCTATTAGGTTTCTGTTCCAGCCATCCTGCTCAAAACACTTTAAGTCTTCATTACCTTCAGCTATTCCCATCTGAAAGGCCTGAAGAGCAGTTTGTTAAAGCTA
Source organism: Lesueurigobius sanzi (assembly GCA_900303255.1). Classification (NCBI taxonomy): domain Eukaryota; kingdom Metazoa; phylum Chordata; class Actinopteri; order Gobiiformes; family Gobiidae; genus Lesueurigobius; species Lesueurigobius sanzi. The sequence continues at coordinate 33,844 of OMNZ01121534.1, forward strand.
AGATAATGGCTACTGTGTATACGTGGTTCTCAAACTGTGGGGGGTGCACGGATGGAAGTGGTTTAGATCTGGTTGAGTGCTGTAAACATTGCTCACTTGTGGTTTGCACCAGTCTCTTAGGTTCCATCCACACAAAGACTAGCTCAGGCGCAAACGCAAAAATATTTGATCAAACCCATGAATCATCCGTACGAAGCCAGTGCTGTGGGTGCTGTGGGTGCTGTTCACGCTTCTCCATTGTTACCACCTCTCCTTCAATGATGTATTACTATTTTCATTGCAGATAGTTTACGGCGCGATGTGCTATCTACGGTCTTGTTCTACTTTGGAAGGCATCCTGTAGTGGTGTTACAGCGCCACACACAGGCCTGGCAGCCGGTCTACAGCGTACTCACACTAATGAGCTGCGTTTTATTATGTAGTAAAAAAAAACGACTCAGTTTGGTCCTAAAATACTGCTGCAGTGGAAGTTCTTAGGGATACTCTGCATACTCTCAACTCTCTGTACCGTATTTTCCGGACTATAAGCCGCACTTTTTGTCATAGTTTGGCTGGGCCTGTGACTTATACTTGGGTGCGACTTATATATTAATTAATATGCTACGTTAACATACCAGACACCTATTTAGTTTGTTGTTTATGCCTCGTGTAGCTGAATAATCAGCAATGTGTTACGTTAGCATACTGTACACCTATTCAGCCTGTTGTTCTCTATTCTATTGTTATAGTTATAATTTGGGCTCGGATTTTGTAAAATGAATTTCCCCCAAAAAATGCGACATATATATATTTTTTTCTTCTTCATTGTGTTTTTTTTTGGTTGGTGTGAATTTTAGTCCGGAAAATACGGTATACAAGAATAAAATAGACCTAGATTTTGCCGATTCAGTTATTTCTTTCAATATAATTCATATTCTGGGCCATGCCAAGTGGTGCCCTCCCATCTCCAACAGCGCCAAGAAGAAACCCATCAAGATCCACTTCAAAACGTAACCAACATCCTTTAGAGACCCGTGTGCTTTATACACCTGGTTAACACTTTATAATAAGTGTTTATGTCATGAAGTATTGGACTAATTTTAAGTTACTGAATTTAATTTAGATTCAACCGTTTTTCCGGAGGAACTAATCAGCGGTTTCCGATTAGAGAAGCTAAGCTCACTCCATCCACTTTGTCGAATTTAATTTTACCTTTAATTCATTACTAAAAACAAACAAACACATTGGGCTCTTGTGTGACTTTCTTTTCTATTGAGTAGCATTACTAAACAGCAAAGAAAACACCACAACTAAACAGGCCTCGTTCAGTTGTGGTGTAAGTGCGTAGTCTAATGCATTTGATTCCAGTTCTCTGATCGGAGCACAGTTGGTATTTTTGTTTCTTGCTCATGTCGCTGTGTTTTTTTGTTTTTTTTTTACAATCTCATACAATTATGACATGTCGGAACAACTTTCAGTCTGATGTGTCACACTGTGTCATTAGAAATGCTGAGTGAATGGTGGGCTATGATTCAACTCCGGTCAACAACAGGCACTCGCTGCTCACCACTGACTAAAAGGAAAAACTCAAAAAAGAAAGATTGGTTTGCAAGTGGGAATGTTACAGCTTGATAAATGGGTTTTCCAATAGTGACCAAGTTGTTCCACACTTTCCTCTAAATTTTGGAGGATTTTTAGCTATCTTAGTTTATGGACAATGTTTACTAGCCCCCCCCTTAAAGGCAGATTTCTATGGTAACATTCAATTTCCTGCATTCATTTCCAAACACTCTTTACTAGGCGCTCCTAAACTTATCCCACGATGTTTATGTACAAAGCGAAAAGAGCAAAAGGACCATTTTTCTATACATACTTTATGTTTAATATAAAACACGAACTGCAAAGGTATCCAATAAGTGTGAATAAAGCAATGTGTAAGAGCTTCAGGAGATGGAAAATGAAACATATATTTGCGCACACAGACCTCAGAGCAGCACGTTCATAGAGACACAAGCAAACAGTGGATTCGTATGTTGCAGATGCAGCCGCTGACATCGAAGGGTCAACAAACACTAGGATACAATATGAAACAAGAGCACTGCCACTGCGCCCTGAGCTCCCACACAAACGCATGGGCACAGTGCTGCTATTGTGCCTGTGATTTATTTTTTTTCTTTGCTTGCTCTGCACATCACACGATACAAGCCTCGCTACTGATGCTGGAATCCTTTGGTGAAACAATTCAGCAGCAAAACAGCAAGTGGAAGAAGAAATGGGAAATTAGAGAAGCAGAGTGGACTTAGGCTGAGCGAAATGAAATATGACAACGGCCAGTTACCGACGGGGATCGCGCCATCGCAGGGTAAAAATATTGTGGGAACGTTATGGTTTTGTCGAGGGTGTCTAACAGCAGGTGTGGATCTTATCTTCTCCTTTGGTGCAGTTTTGGTGAATACATTGTGTTATGAAATGAAATGAGGCATTACTGCTTTGTAGAATGACATGGGGCCAATGTGAAAAGCTGGCCTTATTGCTACAACAGCACACACACACATGCCAACCCCATACGGTGGCACAACAGTGGTTCGCGCTCGTGCTTCACAGCTAGAAGGTCCCGGGTTTGATTCCTGGGGCCTTTCTGTGTGGAGTGTGCATGTTCTCCCCGTGTCTGTGTATGTTTCCTCCGGGTGCTCCAGTTTCCCCTACCACTAAAAACATGTACAATAGATCAGGATGAATGAGAGTGTGGGACAACAGATGGAAATGAGCCCAGGCTACAATCCGGAGTGGTGTGTTTACATGTATGGTTCTCATGTGTGTTCATTAAGCCTCAGTCACAACCAAACGTACGACTTTTTGTCCATGCGATTTTTGCCGTTTTCCAAATAGCTGCGTTTTTATTTTTGTTTGTGGAAAACATAAAATCACCGCTGCTGCTGCTGCTGATGTCATCTTCTGGCGTGAATTGGTATAGCACCAGAAACTAAACAGCATAGCATATGTAAAGGTAATGTTCCCTAATGCCAATTTGCACCGGAGGATGGCGGTGGTGGCGCTTGGGACTCTTCCCAGGCCTCGCAGAAGCAGCTCCCTACTCAATTCAAATTGACCTAGGCAGCTCTCAAGCTTTATATATCAGAGTTTTCGTGGGATTGATGCACTCTCGCCGTAAGGGCAACGTGCCGTAAGGGCAACGTGCGTGAGTTTGTCTTGCAACCTGAATAAAACGTAAGCGCCCGTAGAGTTTTTAGACGTGGAGAAGGTGAGTGCTTCAGTGGGTATAAAGGTGCCCGTGTCAGGTGTTCTTCAGGATCTAGAGCCAGGAGTCTATATTTAGAAAAAAGAAAATGATCCGAGGCACTCTGAGGTTGCAAATAAAAGTCCTTTATTCGAACAAAGGAAGGGACTTTAGCCGACGCGTTTCGGTCACGCACGACCTTCTTCCGCCCGTAGAGTTTGCTTGACATGACAAAGAACCTCCGCGGACAGTCTACGGCTTGAAATTCAGTATGTCACACGTGCGCTCCTATTGCGCTCCTATTGCGCTCCTATTGCGCTCCTATTGCGCTCCTATTGCACTCTCCTTGCGTTACATGCGTTTTTTGCCCCTACACAGGCCGTAGGAGCCCGTACGACCGGTTGTGACCTAGGCTTTAATATGCACTGTCCCAACCAAATAAACAAACAGAACATACACCACGAGTTCATGCACTTTCATCTCTCAGAAAGAATCCATATTTTGAGTTAAACAATCACACATGCAGATTAGAGCTTTTTGAAAACAAAATTAATTGAGGCAGATTGTAAACAGCATCTCGCTGACAGCAGATTGCTATAATGTTGTTGTGATGTAGTAAAATAAACAAGTTTGCTGCCAAGCTTTAGTGTCAGAATTCAAACACTTTTTTACTTGAAGGTAATGCTTGTTATTTGGAGGAAGAGCATGTATGAATCATTGATTCCAGATTTGATGATTTCAACATGTAGCGCTGTCATTTCGCCAGACAAGTGAACACAAGAGCAGTGACACTTAATACAAATATTTGGAAACAATGCTCTTATATCAGACGTCGTTCCGTGTTAGTTTCAGGACCAGCAACCAGAGTTTGCAGCAACGGATAACGAAAATGTTCAAACAGAGTTATTTAGTATGCATTCAACTTTCACTTTGGCCTTCTGTTTGAAGAAATAAAATGATAACCTCCAGCAATGTCAAGTTTTTATAAGCTTTAGAATAGAAGCTGACTCGATCAGGGCAACAGTAATTACAGGGGCTGATGTACTTTGGCCCAAAAAACGCTTGTGAAGTCAAACAGGACATCTCCGCTCTGATTAAAAACTGCTGCGTGACCTCGACACTATCAAGATGCCATCATGACAAAGCAAAAGACAGAGGAGGAAGGAAAGTGAAAATTCTACTTGCAAAACAAAAGTACACAATAAAATAATCCTTGAAACTAAATGAATAAAATGATTACAAATTACTACATGCAATAGATAATAAATTTGGTATTTTCTGGTGGTTGCTTATAGTGGTAACAGCCAAAATTATGTACGTTTTGTGAACTTTTGGATTGGCCCTTATTAGAACGACTTAACATTGACCTTGACATTGATCCAGTCGTAGTTTAGATCTTCTTAGACATCTTTTAGCCTTGATTCAGCTGCCCAGTTTGAGCCTGGTAGAGTCTGCTGGTGATACAAGAGATCTAATGTTATGTTATCTAGGTGGAACTTACAGCTGGCGTTTGGAGTCTGCACTTAACATTGTGATGAAAAACAAAACGCAGCTGACCAAAAGGTTATGCTTAATTGACTAAACACTTTAGTCCATATTGCAGTCAACACTTCCCTGACTTCTCATTCGCGACACCAGCACACACGCACAAATCACGACCAGTCAGCTGAATGCACCGGCAACAAATCTTCAATAAACTCATGCGCAGTCATTTCCTCCATACGCTCCCCGCTTTGCTGAAGGAATAAACTCGGGCTGAATAAATATTCTGCCACATCAAAGGCCAGTTTTAAACGTGAGCCGCTTTCAACGCACGGGTGACACTTGAAGGTAACGGAGATAATTTTAGAGCTGAACCAAGTGAAGGGAAAATGCCCCGGCAGACACTAAATGTGCATTGGTAATCATTAAAGACTTCAAATGCATAGACTCATAGGGGTTTTCTGAGGCATGTATGGAAAAGTCATGCTCGTGGATAAGTTGGCACGTGTGTTTTAAAATTAGATGGGTTCTTAATAGTCCTGTCAAGCGATTAAAATATTTAATCGCGATTAATCTCATGAATGTCATAGTTAACTCGTGATTAATCACAAATTAATCTCACATTTCTATCTATTCTAAATGTCCCTTGAATTACCATTTTAATACTATAATGAACATGGAAAAGTGGGTAGGCTTTGTGGAAATGTTTTTGATTGAAAACAAGGTGCAGTGTTATTCACCTTATTCAGCCCCGCCCACTTTTGTTGTAAAAGCATTTCCTGTTTTTAAGTCGAGACACTGCTGGCAAAATACATAGACTATAGACCACTGGTTCTCAACTAGTATAGCATTGGGACCCACCAAATCCTGTATTTTCTCTTGAATTATTGTTGATTTAAGCATTAAATTAGCTTAAAAACAGAATTTATGATCAAAAAAAATATTTTTTACAGACTTACACAGGTTTTGATTGCTTTCCCGTACCCACTCTTGGGCCCTGACCCACCAGTTGAGAACCACTGCTATATGATTTCTGGCCCATACATGGATTGTAGACCTATAGACTGCATGTCTGAAGTGGAAGTGCGCATTGTGACTCTCACACTGGTCTGACTGGCTCAAAAGTGCCCCCATCCTGATGTGAGCAGACTCAGTGGACAGAAGTGTGTAGTGAGTTTCCTGAATCAATTGTAATCGAAGGTTATAAATATCAAACATGTTTGTTAGTTGCAATTAGATTTGTTTGAGGCTTCAACTTGTCAAATAGTTGTAACACTATGGCACTGACACCACATGAGGAATGCCATAACAAATTTCTTATCGATCTTAGGGAGGCTCAAAATCTGGACTTCTCTCGTGTATCTACAGCTGAAGCTTGCATGTGCTGCCACTGTCCTCGATGCTGAAATATACTTGGTCTGGTTGTGCCTAAACTAAAACGATCTTCCCATTTTGTCGGTGCACCCCGAAGAAGTGTGGAAATTACAAATAACAAAACTTATCAAAAGCGAAAACTGGTCTCCACTTCAACTGGTCTCGGCAAATCAGAAGGATCCTCGTCAAAGTTTCCCATGTGCGCAACAAAAACCATCATTAAAAACATTAGCCTATTAGAGTTGCAAAAAGATAAGTCTATTTTGCTACTGGTGAAGCATAACATCGGTAATTACACATTGAAAAGTCCTCCGCTTAATTGCGTAATAGTAGCCTTTGGTCGCCATACACTACGACGGAGCACGCTGCAAGCAAATGAGGAATGCACTTGTTTTGTTTAATAATGTTCCAAAGTGAACGCTGTTTGTGATTGCTGTGATTATAAATGAAACATCAGAGCCTGCAGCGCTGACCAAAAACCTCAAAGCTTCCAGAGGAAGCTCAGAGTTACTCTCATTTGCATGCATTTCAGCGCAAACTTAAAGAGGCACTTCAAACATCACCGCCACGACTCCAATCCCAATCTGGCTGCGGGCGATCCACAATGCTGGATATTGGCAACATTCGCAACTGTTGCAAAAATATTTATGCAATATTATATTAATGTAAAGTGTGTGATCAATCATTCATAAAAGCCTTTGAGATGCACTTTCGGAGCGTAATATATGCATTCAATTAAGTCTGTTTGCCAGTGGTAAGCAAAAAGAGACCAATACGGCCAATATTTTTTTTGCTGGGCTGTGTATCTGTCCATAAATTATCTTTGGTCTTACTCAGAGGGTTTCTACATGGCCTTCATAAAGTAGCTTCACGTTCTACAGAGTCAAATTTATGAGAAAATCTTCACAATGTGCCAGCAACAAGAGCCTGTTGCCACAAATTCATTGATTTAGGTGGAAAGATAATTTGTTTCCCAAGGCCATGGCGTATATACAGTCTATGGGAGAATATTCTTAGCAGATAACTGGAATTAAAGACATCTGTGGTTTATTAGGATATCGCACAACAAAACTTACTGAATAAAAAAAAAAGATTATTTAAACAGATTAAACATTCATCCACTGTATAAAAAGTGTTTTTTTCTGCTCAGTGAACAATGAAACTTCTACAATACAAAGTCACATCATCAAAAGAACTGATAGCAGTGGTTCCCAACCTTTTTTGTCTCATGTACCCCTTGGGTCTTTCATTTATACTCCGAGTACCCCCTGCTTCAATGGTTTTGTTGAGTAGTTAGAAAGTGAATGATAAAAACTCCAGTTTATCAGGTAAAATACAGCTAAATACTTTAAAAAATCTCACTCTACAGTTAAATGTTTTAAAATATCTTTTCTTTGACCATAATAATCAAAAATACAATTTGTTTCATCTTATTTTTATCTGAAATTATTCCAAGTACCCCCTGCTAACCTCTCACATACCCTCGTGTACCCTCGGGTCCCCGTACCCCTGGTACACACTGATGTACAGGGACACCTTCAGAAAAGTACCACTTTTCAATAAACACAGGACACACAAAGGCATGAGGAAAGGATAAAGTCCACTTTTAAAGCAAGGACAACCGTCTGGTCTGTTCTGATGACAACCAGATCCAGTTAGACTGAGTTGTGTCCAGATTCAAAGATACAAAATTAAGGTTAAGGTGTACTGTATTGTCCCCATAGGAAAATAACTCACTCAATAATAACTCAACAAGCCACTTTCGAAATCTTTCATGTGTGAATAGTAAATGACTGCTATCCATGGTGCTGATTTAAACTCAAATCTGTTCATGTTCACTTTACAAAGTAAAACCTTTTTACAATCTCAACCCATAATTAAGCCCTGGAAATGTAATTACAATTTGAGTTATTGTGCCAGCAGCCAAACTTCAGTGAAAACATAGGCTCAAAGTCGCCAAAGTCACAAGGATGATCATCACAGCATGTTCTCTGCACTTTGTGTCGTAGAATTGACTATAAGGATGATTGAATTGAATAAAGGATATTTAGGTTAGATGTGTTCTTTCATCAATAATAAAATGGCTGTTAAATGGGGCTACTATGCTAAATTGAGTCTTTAGAGCTTTTAAGCAGGATACAATGTTGTCCCATCATTAAGAACAAAGCAAAATCTGTGTTTGGAGCCACTCGCGCATGTTTGGTTAATCTTTGTATCTTCCCCGGTGGCTATTTTTAGCAATGCAGCAGCAGCTCATACAAAGCACCTCATGTTCGCCAAAGCTCTTCCTGAGTCGTAGAAATATCCAAGAAATACTTTCCTTACAATTTCTGGCAAAGATTATCCTTTCATCGGAAGTTGCTTCCACAAACATGTGGAAGCAACGACACTTCGCTGCATGTTTTCTTCTTCCAACTCCTTTTCGGGCTAAAAATCTTGTTTATTAGTACTAGTTTTTTTTTTTTTTTGTATGGCTCAAAATAAAGAATTCAATCATGTGCAGCCCACTCTGTTTTTTCTACGCAGAGGAGCAGCGAGGGGAGGGGCTTACGGAGAGGGCCTTGATGAATCTGGAAGTAAGTCCATAGAATGTTTTTATTAAGCTGTTTTAGAGCAATAATATAGCATTTTCTAACCAATAGAGAGTAAGATAAGGGTCAAGATTTATTTGAGATTATTACTTTATACCTGCAAAAAGCATTATACCCCCTCTTTAAAGAAGTAAACATGTCAAATGGACATCGACACTGGAATCATGCTGATGCTATATTTAGCAGTTATTTCACAGCACTGACGGCTATAAAATGCACTCTTTTGTTGTTGTGAGACCATCCATTTTCTTTTATACAATGTGTTTACCTCTCAGTTGTCATGGCTGTCATTTAATTGACAGATAAATGCAGTGCCCGTGAAGTCTTCAAGAGGAAAGAAAAATAAAAACATGCCACAACGACCTGGAAATCGCTCACTATGACATGACTTCTGAAGCATCGGTGACATCAATGGCAAATTTGTACAAGATGTTCGACAAACACAAGTGAACTTCGCCACTGTCAACAAATGTGCAGCTAATCCTCTCTGTGACTGGCCATTTACGTCAGCCTTTGACTGGAATGAGAGACGAACAGAGTGGGAGGATGTGTCGGCCATGTTGGAATATGGGACTGGGGTGTGTAGCGCGCAGAGCCTGTGGGACGCGCCTCATCGCTGCGTCTGGCCTTTACTGACTGCACTCCCAACCACCTCATCAATATTCAGTGACCCGCACGCGCTAATGTCCCCAGCGAGCGGCGGACTGAAGTTACAGAGGTCGTACGCTTCACGAGTGGCAGGAGACGGTAAAGGAAGAGCAGTGTATGAAAAAAACAAGGGGATGATGACAGGACACGGGGGGCAAAGCGGCGAAAGGGAGAGGCCGGCGGAGGTCAGAGAGTTCATTACTGGAGGTGTGACATCAAGAAATATAGGTAATAGATAAGTCTCTTTACTCTCTATATACCATCAAGTAAAAATGTAAGTGTCACATTGAACAAGAAATAGAGAACAAATATTAATAGGATTTTTACACTGAATTTCAAAATAAAATATTAGTTAGTTTATTGTTTATTGAAACAGGGACAATGTACAAAACCAAAAGAAGAGATGATTTGTCCCAGATTAAGCCAAGTAGCTATTTTCCATATACAGTCCCTGGGCAGGTGAGTACACAAAACCATTACAATTATAATCTACAAATCTAATCTACAATAAAATCACTAGATTTAAAGAGAAAATCTAGTGAGAGGCAGTTGCAAGCCTCATTTTGTTCACACTTGTTCACAAATCTAATAACATTTTTCATTCATTCTTTCTTGCCCAGAGCGATAAGGCTATATAATTCATCCGTATGTGGGAGGGGCTAACTGGGGGGCTATAGTTGTATAGTTGTGTGTGTCCTATTTATTTATTTCTTAGTACATTTTATGACTCTTACACTTTTTAATCTGTCTCTTTTTATTTGTGTGACAAGCAGCTGGAAAACTGAATTTCCTTCGGGATCAATAAAGTATCTATCTTTTCACTTCAGTGTGTAGTAAAATCACATTTCATAATGATGTGCTGCATTTGGGAACTCCAGTTACACACTTTTCTGTCAAAACATGGACAACTACACACTGCTACTGACAGTTAGTAATGCCTTGGTAAATATTTCAGCATTCATAACACATGTATACAGTTCTGCTACTATAAAAAAGATACTACAGTGACAACATGCACCGTCTCTGACTCTGGTTTCAGAGAAAAGGGTTTGAGCATATTGTCCTATAGATTAGATTAGATTAGTTTTGCAGGTTCAGCAGCTCCAAATCAACACAGATCCAAAACATTTCATAGAGACAGCAAAAGCAATTGTCCACTCGCCATTACACACTTTGATTTTATGAATTAAGCTCCTCATTTAGTTTCAGGATGAACTGATGAACAAAGGAGTTCTTCAATCTGACTCTGTTAAAGCGTGGCACACGGTACCGACGGCCTGATGGTAGCAGCACATACTGTATTCAGAGTTCTGAACATGGCTGGAGTCAGAGGCCATGTTCTTAGTGTATATGGACTGAAGAATAACGGTGAGCAGTAGCTAGGTGCTTTTAAATGATTAACAAATGATGAGAAAAGCGTTGTAAATGTTTTAGGAATGATGAAATAAGCAGCACTTACGTGCTTTAATATTGTGCAGTATTTAGTAAGTGTTACTATATATTATTAAGTTAATGCAAAATGAAAAACGTAGCTCTAGACTAGACTAGACTCTGCCATCACGGACACCCTTCTGTATCTCGTCTGTATACATAATGTAGAACAGACATGTACAACACACCCCTAGAGGATTATACTGTACACATACATAATGGCACACGGCTCCAGAGTCTGAGAGCTCATCACTGGTGCCAACGCTCGGATGAAAGGATCCAAGGTTAGGAGGACGAGCAGTGATGCAACCTGACACGTCTGAGCACAGTATAATTTAACATTAAAATAAACTGCCAAGCTGTCCACATTTCCATAATCAGGCATGCATATAGGTGACAATTAATATTCAAGATATTACAAGGACGAAGGTGAGACGTGAAGAGACAGAAGTGCCCTTCTATGTATGCTTTTAATGAGGCTACTTCTCGTTTTAGCTGGTAATAGTTGTTTGTGAACTTTGTTTGAAATAGTAATATGAAAATAGTAGAAGCATTAGGGCTGGAGGCATGTCTGTGACAATCTGCCAACATTGTTATTCAGTGATCTTGCGATTAAAATCATCTCTGGACTCAAACACACACACTTTTCCCCACACATTGGTGTCGTCTTCATCATCCTCTGAGTGACACACTGATAGTGAGGACAGTGAAGTGTGAACTTTAGTGAGGAGTTGTAGTGAAGTGGCTAATGTCATTGTCATAAATATTTGAGCTAAGTTAAGATACTACTAATGCCATCGAACAGATCAAACTGTGGTGTGTGTCTTACTGCTGGTACTTGGGCTTCTTCAGCATGCACTTTTAGACTTTTTAGTAATGCCTATACCAGTTTATTTGTTTTGTGAAAGAGGGAAGAGACATTTAAAGTGTTAGTTGTGTCCAATCTCATTCCAAACTTTCCTAACGCATTTCTAACATCCAAGTTTATTTGACCTTTATTAAACCAGGTATGGTTTTTAGTAGTGGGGGAAACTGGAGAACCTGGAGGAAACCTATGCAGGCACAGGGAGAACATGCAAACTCTTAACTAAAAGGCCCCACCCTTCTTGCTGTGAGGCAAACCACTGAGCCAATGAGCCACCAATTCTTCACAAGGAAAGGTTTATGAGCACATTTCACAACTTTCAGGGACACAACACATGAAAATTATCTATATTTTCACAGACCAAAAAATAACTCTATTTTTCCACAAACTATTGCATAGTAAGGAAATGGGAAATATATAGTATAACATACTGATGGAAGACAAAACTTATTTCATTTCACTACTAGTAAAACACCTTTAAGATAAGCCTCAGTCACAACTGGACGCACGACTTTTTGGCCGTGCGATTTATGGCCTTTCCGAAATCGCTGGGTTTTTTTTTTTGTTCATGGAGAACGTTGTTGTGGTGTAAGATCACCGCACAACCAACTTACAACCTGTGAGTCGAGCGTGCGTACCACCGGAGGATGCTCAGACGTACAGCTATTGCTTCATTCTTACAGCCAACGCACGTGGTTGTAAGAACAGCGTGCAACAAACCCATGCGGCTTATTATGAAGGTTGCAAGAACAGCACACGATCTGTACGTTGCCTGAACCAATGCTGTGCGTATGTCGCACAGATTACATTATATTTCAGACACAGAAACAACAATAATAAATTGATTGAGGAACAAAAATTTTTTTTAAGTAGATGAATTAAACAAAAAGTGTCCCAAAAGGGGGAGACATATTTACAATTAACGAAAAAATAAAATACTAGTTAACAAACAAATATTAACCACTGAAATAAACACAAAATAACTAACTCCAACTAACACAAACAGAATTAACAAAGCTCCTTTAAGGAAACGAAATTTAACCAGAAAAGGCACTAATGGTGTAAATTAAAATCCAGCCGCGCTGAGCAGATGAGGCATGAGGCCTATAGTTCCCGGGCCTGATTGGTAAAATGCCATGCGGAGAATTGGAACAGCCAAGCCGCGGATGCATAAAATACAAGCACAATACAGTCGCAGAGAAGAACGGGAAGATGAAAAAACAGCCTTCTCTGTGCGTAAAAGCATAGAAACAGCACCTGCGAGCGTGGAGCGCGCTCTGCTTTCTCTGCCCTCTCTGCCCTGCAGCTTTGAGCTGCACTTTGCATGAAAAGCGCTTTATAACCTATGAAGATTAAATGAATAGAAATGTCGAGACATTTTTCAATAATGATTATATCGGAGTCTGCGACTGATGCACTCTCGCCGTAAGGGCAACTCAAGATGGACTTTACGTACATGTTTGGAG
>OMNZ01121585.1:0-11202 GCA_900303255.1 Lesueurigobius sanzi
TTAGTCCTGGTTTAGTCGTAGTTAGACCTGGTTTAGTCCTGGTTTAGTTGTGGTTTAGTCCTGGTTTAGAGCTGGTTTAGACCTGGTTTAGTTGTGGTTTAGTCCTGGTTTAGATCTGGTTTAGACCTGGTTTAGTCCTGGTTTAGTTGTGGTTTAGTCCTGGTGTAGATCTGGTTTAGACCTGGTTTAGTCGTAGTTTAGACCTGGTTTAGTCCTGGTTTAGTTGTGGTTTAGTCCTGGTTTAGATCTGGTTAAGACCTGGTTTAGTTGTGGTTTAGTCCTGGTTTAGATCTGGTTTAGTCGTGGTTTAGACCTGGTTTAGTCATAGTTTAGACCTGGTTTAGTTCTGGTTTAGTCGTAGTTAGACCTGGTTTAGTCCTGGTTTAGTTGTGGTTTAGTCCTGGTTTCTACCTGGTTTAGTCCTGGTTCAGACCTGGTTTAGTCATAGTTTAGACCTGGTTTAGTCCTGGTTTAGTCTAGTTAGACCTGGTTTAGTCCTGGTTTAGTTGTGGTTTAGTCCTGGTGTAGATCTGGTTCAGACCTGGTTTAGCCCTGGTTCAGACCTGGTTTAGTCGTAGTTTAGATCTGGTTTAGTTGTGGTTTAGTCCTGGTTTAGTTGTGGTTTAGTCCTGGTTTAGTTGTGGTTTAGTCCTGGTTTAATCCTGGTTTAGTCCTGGTTTAGACCTGGTTTAGACATGGTTTAGACCTGGTTTAGTCCTGGTTTAGACCTGGTTTAGTCCTGGTTTAGACCTGGTTTAGACCTGGTTTAGTCCTGGTTTAGACCTGGTTTAGTCCTGGTTATGACCTGGTTTAGACCTGGTTTAGTCCTGGTTTATACCTGGTTTAGACCTGGTTTAGTCCTGGTTTAGATCTGGTTTAGACCTGGTTTAGTTGTGGTTTAGTCCTGGTTTAGATCTGGTTTAGTCCTGGTTTAGTTGTGGTTTAGTCCTGGTTTAGATCTGGTTTAGACCTGGTTTAGACCTGGTTCAGACCTGGTTTAGTCATGGTTTAGACCTGGTTTAGTTGTGGTTTAGTCCTGGTGTAGATCTGGTTTAGACCTGGTTTAGCCCTGGTTTAGACCTGGTTTAGTCGTAGTTTAGATCTGGTTTAGTTGTGGTTTAGTCCTGGTTTAGACCCAATTTAGTCCTGGTTTAGTCCTGGTTTAGACCTGTTTTAGACCTGAGTTAGTGGTTGACTTGTGTAAAGTGCTACCTTGATAACGTAAAATTACTAATTCAGATTAAGAATATTTTCTATTAATTCGAGTAACTATGACTATGACAAGTAAAAAATGTACCAATGGAATAACATTTTTTGCATTTCAGAAAAACTAAAATGAGATTCATTATTGATATTGTGACTACTTTTCGCAGTGTATACAAGATGCAAATCAGCACAAGAAGCGTAAATATCTGATTAAAATGGGCACGTCACGTCAGGTTTGATTTATCGTCCTTTGCTAATACCTTCTTTCGTTGCTAATTTGAATGCGTCACCTATAGCCTCTGTGGGAAATGGAGACATAATTACACTTGTAAAACACGGCGGCCAATGATGCAGAAATGGTGCTTTTTGCCTTTATATTTTCTGTCTGTCTCCAACGGTTAGATACGAGAGTTCGAGCTCTGAGGGTGCGGCGGATTCACACAGAGCTCGCTGCCACAGACCAGCCATTAATCTTCCTCACAAACACCAGCTCAGCGCGGTCCCTATAGCCACCGAGACTGCTCCACACAGGCCTTTACAGTACATCAGGGAGAGAAAGGAAGCAGTCGTCATAGTGAAGTTGTTGTTGTAGTCAGTGCGGATTTCGTCGACCATAACAAATACACGAATAACTCGAATCAGACCAAACCAAAACATGTGAACTTCAGTGACAGAGTTAGAAAGAGCCTCATGTTTAAATCCACTGCCAAAGGAACAGGTCTGTGCTTTGTTTATGTGGGAGAAGCGCCGTGAAGCAGAGAATATCCTTGTTTGTATTTGTTTGAATACAATAATACAATAATAGGAAGTGTGAGGAAATTTGGTATCCTTTTGTGCAATATGTAACTGACTTTCCGATGAACCATCTACTTCGACTGTCACAAAGGTAGCTAAACATTAAAATGGTCACATACAGTTCAATTCAATTCTTTTCAACTAGAAGCTAGCCAAATGCCCCTGATTAAAAGTTTGCATATTGAAACAATCAGAGAGTCCTCAGAGAGTTGGCCGGATTAGGGATCACAAACTTGGCATATTATTCCTATGACTGAAAGTGCTTTCTACAAACCAGCACGTTTTGAATATTGTCTCCACTTTTGGACACTTTCATGAGAAAATAATTAGGCTTTAGTTCGATATGTGCTGGCAGAGAAGACATTGAACTTTGAGACTGTTTTATTTCATGTGGATCGACCCAGGAATAAAATTTAGGCTCTATACAATTTAGTGGTGTCATGTGAACGCAACCTATTGGATGGGGTTTTCCTTCTTCACATCTTCTTGAAGTGACACTGCTGTAAACTAATGTGAAAACCAGCAATAAACACATCTAAAGACTAAAACTTCATGTAAAGTATGTTGTCAAATTTAAAGAGGCACTAAACCCCAAATCAACTTTTTTTTGAGCTGAGAACTGGTTAAAGTTGGTGTCTCATAGACCTGGCTACAGGTCCTTGTCACTATTTTGACATGTTAGTGCATATTAGTAGAAATCTTATTTTACTGCTAAAAAACGTCAGTGTTGCTCCCTCTTGAGTTTGAACGACGACAACGCATGTGAGTTTGAATCGTCCATTGGAATTGGCTCTCACTGCATGTATGACAAGGGCAGCGCTCATGCCTATGTCAGCGAGTCTGCACCAATGGAATGTCAGTCTCGCACACGCCCCGTAGCGAGACTGACATTCCATTGGAGTCTTCAAACACGCACATGAGGAGTTTGAAGGAATCTACAGATTGCACACTAGGGGGCGGCAAAGTTGCACATCACATTCATAATTCAAAGCCACTAAATCCGTTTGTTTACACTCAGATTGTACATTTATATCAGAGCAAAGCTCCTATGAAGTTAGCAGGATGAGATATTGCCTCTTAATTACTTTTTTTTTTAACTGAGTGTGCTGTAATCCATAATGTGTAGCTGTAGTTTTAGGAAATACGTCTCCCAGAATGCCTTGTGCCTAACTAAACATGTGCAGCCCCGTGTCCTCCTCATTATACATAATACGCTACACCTGCCCACACTCACCCCCCTGCACCTCACCCCAAAGCCTCCGAGCACGCCTATATCTCAGCCGTGTTTGGATTGTATTTGTGGGTGGAGTAAGGCTCTTGCACACCCATTTAGTTACCCTTTAACATTGGTTAGTAATAAAACAATGCAGAAAGCAAGAACACCTCCACAACAGATGCCTTGAACCATACCGGGCTGTAAGACTTCCAGCGTACAGTTTGCTGATGGGGACTCACGGGGCCTTGGCTGTTGGAGCTAATGACTTCTGCAGTTACGGCCTGAAAATGCCTAACTTGCTCTGGGGCTCGTTACCCCTTGGCTACCCCCTATCTGCATATGCCAATCCACATGCTATACAGTTCCAGTCAATTGTTTAGCAGCCATGCAAGCCAGCCTTGATTAAGTCACTCTTCTTTGATTAGCTTCAGGAGGAAATACGTTCCAATATATAGATTAATATGAGGTGTTTCTTCCAATTGCTTTCAGTAATGACACTAATATAAGTTTTTTCAAGCAATCAACTGCAACTGCATTGGTCAAATGAATATAAATGATAGTAGTCAAGATGGATCTGATGGTCTTTTTATGTCGGCAAACGCAGTCAAAGATTGTAAGGATAATGCAACAACTGAACAGCTTTGGCATCCCACTGTGAAAGGACTTTTAATGTTCTCCTTTTCAAGGCTTTTCAAAGTCAAGCTTTTACGATTGCTATGGACTTAGGGCTGGGCGATATGGCCAAAAAATCTCATCACGATTTTCTTTAGTTTAAATCACGATTTCGATTTGATCACAATTCATGTGTATAATGTCTGTTTGGCGACTAAAGCCATCTGCTTCTTCTTGGGTTTAGACCTGGTGTTGTAGTGGTTTAGTCTTGGTTAAGACCTGTTTTAGTCCAGAGTGTTGACCTGCTTCCATCATGGTTTAGTCCTGGTTTTATCCTGGTTCAGTCTGTGATATTGTCCAGGTTTAGACCCGATTCAGACCCAGTTTTCTCTTGCTTTATTTCTGATTGAGTCCTTGGGTTTAGACCTGGTTTAGTTAGACCTTGATTTCAGTCTATACTTTAGTCTGGTTTACTACTTCTTGGTTTAGTCCTGGTTTAATCCAGATTCAGTCCGTAATATCTGATTTTAGACCTGGCTTAGACCTAGTTTTCTCCTGGTTTGTTCTGGTTTAATCATAAAAACCACTGAATCATGATATGGCGATGTTCCCAAAAAAGCATATCATCATGGATATCGCCCAGCCCTACTATGGACTTGCATAATACTGTACTGTATATACTTGATGAAAACCTGATTGGACTCGGTTGATCTAGTGCGACAATCCTGCGCATCTCTACTTTACTTCTTCTTTTACTTCTACTCGGCTTAACTTTCTCCACTAAACTTTGTCCAGCTATTGCTATCGCCACACCGCACTCCCCCCTCTATAATCCTTACTCCTGAAGTTTTGGGGGCCACGGTTGGACTCCTAGATACGGATCTCTCATACACAACACCAGTCATCAATATCACTACACAGAGCTTCCCCACAGACAGCGCCGGTGCCAGCGTTCAATATGTTTACAGAGAAAACCACAAAATGCTGCAGAACGAGAGGATATGCTGATGCGGGCCACATTTCAGTCGCCTACAAATGAGAAAATCCGCTGCCCCTGGATGTGTCACGGCGCAGTGACAACGAAGCTTCATGTGAGGCCTGCGCAATAAATCAAACATCAAACAAATGTGACATTCAAAAAACCCATATGCTGCTCATGCTGTGTATATGCAAAAGAGCTCAGCCTTTTTACTGGTGGTGTGGAGATTTATCAATGTTCATGGCGTGCAATTCAGCAAAAAGTTAGCTCTACTCAATTTGTATTTATTTCTTTGTATGTTAGTGTTTTTTATACATACAACACAGGACAAAAATTCCAAAAGAATGGTAAAGGGTACTCACTACCTTTCATCGTTGCGGCTGTGTGTGTATGTCCCTCTGCAAAACCCCAGACAATATATACACCTCTCAATATAAGGATTTCCATAGAGACCTCATTGCTGTCTCTATAGGTTGAGGCATTCAAAAGTTGTTGTACTTTTTCCATCACTTTTGCAAAGGTCTCCTATTTCGATTTGGTTTGGATAAGACTACTGTACATGCATACTGTATATGACTAAAAATGCCTAAAATACACCACCGGTCAAAAGTTTAGAAACACTTTTCATGTATTGTTTTCAACACTATTAACACTGTATGGTTCTCATTGAAGGTATTAAACTATCAATGAACACATGGAATTAAGATGAGATAAGATAGTTCTTTATTGATCTCATGCTGGAGAAATTCACTTGTTACAACAGCTCTTAAGATAGAATCACACAGGGGGGTGCAAAAAGGAAAGGTCAGGAAAAAAACAAAAAATAATAAAGTAAGCTTGCAAAAACAGGTAATAATAGTACAATATTAAAATTAAATTAAATGTCTACCAATGAAATGTCTACCAATAATAAAAAAAAAAATATACAGACATCTCTTATGTTATGTCACGTCTTATGTTATGTAAGAAACTTTAAAGGGTGAAGTATGTTTTATATTTTAAGTGCTTTAAGATTGGCACCCGTTATTCTTTGCATTTTCTCAATGAGCTTCATAAGGTCATGACCTGAAATGGTTTTGAACAGTCTGTGAAGAGAAAACCATTTCTGGTGACTACGTTATGAAGCTCCTTGAGAAAATGCCGTAACTGACCAAAGCAAAAGGTGGCTATTTAAAAATATATATTTCAACCTTTTTTGTTTAAAACATAATAATCCCATGTGTGTTCATCCATAATGAAGGTCTTCAGTGAGAATATACAATGTGAATGGTCTTGAAAAGAAAGAAAAACTAATGCATAAAAAAGTGTTCTAAAACTAGTGTACACTACGCATAAAGAGATATTATTTAAAAATTTGAGATGTAAAGTTTTGATGACAAGATGTTCCAGTCCTCAACTTTAAATTGCAGCTACAAATGCCTTTACAGTATATTCATGATCCAAAGTGGATACTTTTTTACTACTAACAGCGATTCTGACTGCTATGGCTGAAACTAGAGACTGTCTCCATTACAGCCCAAATTTTTTACATATAAAGGCTCAATAATGGCTTACATTTTAATATTTGCAATACATTTTAATCGTGGGCAAAGATTCGTAGGCAAAGACAGAATATATTTTAATTTTACAGGCAGCGTCTCCAAAAAGACAAGCCTGAATAATACATTATAAACCCTTTGGTTTCCTCATCCGATTACCCTGTTGTTATTGGTTTCTCTCTTTTAAACTAATATCATTTGGAGGTTCAATGATAATACTAAAACTAAAACAGCTCCATATAATGAATGCTGGGCAGAACATTATTCCTTTTATTGCGGTGCAGAAGGTGAATCTCGCTCTCAGTCCACATTAGCACTGGACTTTTACAGGGCGACCTCCACAGACTGAGAATTAGATATTATCATGCCTCACTGCTCCAGGAGGGAGTGCACTCACTGACTGAATCTGTCATCATCCTGACCACAAATGAGAAAATCACTGCAGTTCAACGGAGATATTATGAGTCATTTAAAACACGCACCTAAGTAACGGAAGCTCATTTTGACCACCGAGGCTGTCCATTTGATCGATAGAAAATTGCCAGAAATCAAATGTTACGGTGAACAACATCCATAATGTAGTAGACTCGTTCAACTTGAATGTCACTCCTGCAGTATTAGACAGATTATGAAACACTGCAATGTCCTCCTCATACAATAAGGTGAAAGATACAGTATCGACAGGCAAGACTGTGGGGGGCAACAGTGGAGCTGCATGGGGCATTAATGGTAGAGCGGGTCGTCTTGTAGCTGGAGGGTTAGCAGTTTGAAACTGCACACTGTTGTAGTGTCCTTTGACTACACACTTCACCCACCTCACCTCCAGTGTCTGCGTACACTGTACTGTATGAATGAGAGTGTGAATGGATGAGTGGCTCCTTGAAGTCAAGTGCTTTCAATGAAAAGCTCATTTACTGTGTGTACAGTCAACTGACAATATTGTAGCAAACACAGACCTAAAATAAATAAAGTGCCTTGATGAAGAAATATATTAAGATGGGAAACTAGTTAATGTATCCAATATTACAACATCAATGATGCGCTCAACAAGGTCCAGAAACACATTTTACATACAGTATATATATATATTGTCTCCTCAAACCCTCAGTCTTTGTTTAGAAGTAACCATTTAATCTTCAATCCGTAGAGCACATAATAGGTAAAACTTTGAGCTGCAGAGTCACAAGCCAATAATTATGTGCTCTTTCAGACAGCCAGTCAAAAGCAGACTATTAAAGGAACACTGCATAACATTGTGAATTATGATGTTGCCAGCAATACAAAACATGCTCATAATGACCAGCAAGACCCAGATTTTTTTTTTTTTTTTTTGCAGTTAATCAAAGAATGGATTTGGATGAGGACCTATTTAAATATAATATTTGTCTGCCTTTAGTCAACATCTCCAAAGAGGCGAGCTGGAGATGTCTCCTCTCCCAGGTCCTAGGAGAGTTGAGCAGCTCACAGCAAAGACACACGTTTGTTAGTTCTTTTGGTATTTTTCAACAATAAAAAATATCTGTTATAAAATAAATGCTTGTATTTTATTCTAATTATTGAGTGAAATGTTACACGGCGTACCTTTTACATTGAAGAAAATAGGAAAATATAATGTACTGTGATACAAACCTTGGTGGCATAAACTGAAATAACAGCACAGTTAGTACTGAACCTGGATTGGTGATACAACTACTTCAAAGTTCAAACTACTAAATAATACTTGTTAGTTGCAAATTCTAGCATCAAACTCCCAGATTTTAAGACTTATTTCACCTTTATTTAAAGAGATTTCAGGGAAAGGAACTTTCAGTAAGTTCTTAACTTCTCTTATACGACACACCAGGGGAGTCACCAAGGTGCCCTCTGCTCTCCTCTCACACTCTGAGCTTGTTTGCAATTTACGGTTATAGCAATATAAAATAAATCACTGAAGCTGTATTTGCTCCAGAATAAATCCCACGTCTTCTACCCCCTTGTGTTTTATTAAGACATTTATTTGAAACTCTGCCTATACTGTAATAACAATACTTAAAATTGCCCTCATAACTTGAAAGCCACTCCACTCCTACACCTCGGAGCTCAGTTAGAAACAAATCAATTACAAGTCGTGGATGGCAGGAGAACAGGAGACTAGAGTCGACTGTCTGCAGCTTTCGGACCTCCCCCTGTGTGCGTCTAGGCCCCTCTAATTCCCTCTGCCGAGCTCATACAGGATGATGCCATTTGCCCCAGTGCTGCAGAGAGACGAGAGCCTTGTTAGAGACTCTCTGGAGGCGGCACAGGTGAGGGGCTGTGCGGGAAAATTAAAAGCTTGTCAGCAGCGGCAGCACAAATCAATCCATTATGAGCCGAGACGGAGAGGGACTCATCACTCAACTCCCTCAAAGGAGAACACAAATAATACACAAGGCTAGGCAAAGAGGCTCATATGCACAGTGCTTTTTCTGAGGCAACTGCTTATGACAAGTTTACTAAAAAAAGAGAAAAATATGGTAATCAGAAACTCATAACACAACCAGAGCGTGAAATGTATCAAGCAACAACTATTCAGACAACCAAGACATCACGATTTTGCTGAATATGGCTATTCAATTTCTCAGCGTAAATACAACATTTATTTGTACACCCGAATGATCCTAGGGGCCATTTTGTCAGGGACTCCGTGCCCCTAATAGGGTCTCCCATGGCAAGCACGTCCTGGCTGACAGGGTCAGACGAGGAGTGGTTCAGAAGCCCCTTATAATGAGTGACCAGCCGACCATCAGGGCGCAGAGGGGCCGTTCTCTCATGGATCCATCATCTGCAGGAGGAGCCATAAGGGACTGGTGCTGGTGGGGTCTGAGCAGCTTGGACTCCTGCTTCCTCCACCCAGCATCGATGGAGGGTATCTGTTTTTATGCAGCCTTTGTTTGAATAGGAGCAGATGCAACAAACACTGACAAATTCCACTTGTTCTACATCACCCAAAACCAAAAAATAACTAACTAATCAAAGCCAACTTGATATAACGAGCCATCAGAAACGAAAGCCCATGGCAGTCATGTCTGCAAATAATTCCAACTCCTGATTTCCCTCAGAAGCACTCTCCTTTTTCTTGTTTTTGAATTCTATTTACCATTGGGGAGTGGTATCACAATGTTTGTAGACAAGGCTAAAGAGGCAACACCTTTCTGGTCTCATTTGGTTTTCTGGGTTGTTTTCGTGGTAAGGACAGGTACACGCCTCCCTATTAAATTAGTATTAGTACTAAAATAATTTGAATTGTTTACAAAGTCTTCTGAGGGAAGCAGCAAAATATTCTCTGCACTAAAATAACCCAGTACATATGACAGAGTAAATGCCCTATATATCTACAATGACTAAATGCTATATTCATTTGATTACAAAATTATATATTAAAACAAAGATTGTTTTAAAAGCGAATGAAACTGTCATCTAGGCATGTCTATTTCTATTTTTTTTGTGTGTGTGGTTAGTAAATCTTCCTCTTCATTTTACGTGAACCATGAAGTCACAACTGACAATCCACACAAAATGGAGAATTGCTGAAAAGACTTGCCAGATGAATATCATCTTGTCGAAAGGCAAGTCACAAACGGTTTTCTCTTGAAGCTGTCCACAGTTATCAACCTCAACATGCCAAGCGTCCGTCCTTATCTGCTCTTCTCTACGCAGTGCCGCTTCCACAACGTCTGATTAGCTTTCATCAGGAAAACTTCCAAAACGTCCATTGATCCCATGCTATACCAAATGTGTGTGTGCCCGCAACGGCAGCGAAATGCTAAATCTCATATTACAATGGCACTGCCGCCTTCCCTGCCACCAGACAGGGCCCTAAACAGATGCTATCTCTCCAGTCATCTATCAACCTGTCCAAACAAAAAGCCACCAGGGCATTGGAGCCAAGTGAAGTGGAGTGTGCGCGTCACTGCTGTAACTGATGATCATAGTGTTTAAATGAGTTAACATTTTAGCTGTAATGGCAGGGAAGATGAACTCGCGTGTGCAACCGGCTTTGCAACTTTAGACTGATGCAGATGTCAAACGGCGGGGAGATGAATGGGGAAACTCTGAAACAAAAGTTGCATGAATTATGGGTTTAGTGGATGCAGCTCCGCCACAACAGTCACGGCAAAATGAGGCTGGAATTAGAAGTTGGGGATATGACCAAATAAAACGGTGAGGGGCTGAGACATAAATTGTCCACCCATCTGCATCAGATTACGAAAGCAGCAGAGTTGCTGCAAATGCAACTTCTCTCACCACCTGTAATTATAGTTGATTTGGTAGAAAAAGGATTACATTTATATTTCACACTCCATGTTGGACAGGCCATGCACTTCTTTGATTGGTTAATCCATCTGTCAATAATGTCTATCAAAACTCTGACTGGCCAAGTTAGAAGAAAAATAAGTGGGATTATGGCAGTCCTGTCTAATCTTCTCAAAAGGAACCAATGCATAACCTCTTAAGCCCTAGAGTCCCCATTTTTGGGGACTTGCCACTTTTAGAGACAATCCTTGTTTATTTTAATCTATTTTTAAAAAAGTGTATTTTTTTTTCTTGGACAAACTGTATTTTATGACCAAATATATAAATAGGATCCAAGATTTTCAATTAAAAAAAATAAAAAAATTTGAATTTTTTGGGCCAAAAAGTGCCAAATTGTGCCCTATTTATTACAATGGGATTCTTTTTTTTATTTTTTATTTTATTTATGCAACTTACAAATCAACATTCATACAGAAAACAACACATATATATGGAGAGGTATTTGATATTAAGGGTTACAACAAAAGAACATTCATACAACAAACAACACAAAGATGTGGAGAGATACATGATTTTAAGGGATA
>OMNZ01121593.1:0-13783 GCA_900303255.1 Lesueurigobius sanzi
GCAGGACTCCAGTCCACCCGGGGACATTTACCAGTTTAAATTTCTTCTGCAACTCTTGCTGAACATTGCTATTGGATTCTGGTCGACAAAAATTCACCACTATCCCATCCATCTAAGGGAAATGGATCCTTCCTTTAAATTGGTTTTATCCGAGGTTTCCTCAATTTTTTTTACCATGTGGTTTTTGGGTTTTTTTCCTCGCCGTAGAGGAAGGTCTAAGGATGGGGGATACTCTAAGCTTGTTACTCTAAGTGATTTACTTATTCACGGGACATTACATCTGGTTGAGACATTTCATTCGTGTGTGACTTATTTTTGATCATTCTTGATGTCTGATATTGATTTGTTTTTGTCCATACCGACCTTTGAGATGACTTCTGTTATGATATTGGGCGTTACAAAAATAAATTGATTGATTGATTGATTGATTTATGTTTAGTTGTTTTCATGACAGGTGGTCAAATACATTTGTTAAGCACTGTATATCTATTGTGTCTATTGTCATGAATCCTTATAGCAATAGCTAGTTTATGTGGTTTAGGCGCCAAGTTATACCTAAACTTTCACCCACGTTCAATTTCACCCCCAGTGCTATAATGCACTAAGAGACCCAAATTCTGATCAAAATGTTGGAAAAATATAGTGTTGATCTGTCTGTAACCTGCCTGTCTCTTTCCATCTATGCTAATTAAGGGGAGACACTACAGGTGAACAGGGAAACAGTCAAATGAGAATTTGAAACCTTTACTGCGCATTATTGACATTAAAAAATGGCCAAAATTACATCTGGTTCTGACATTTCATTTGTGTGTGACATTCATTTGTGTGTGACTTATTTTGATCATTCTTGATATGTGATATTGATTTGTTTTTGTCCATACGACCTCTGAGATGACTCCTGTTGTGATATTGGGCGTTACAAAAATAAATAAATTAATTGATTGATTGAATAAATCAGGCTAGGAATTAAATAAGTTTGGAGTCTATAGGTGCTAATAAAGTTGAGAAAAAGCATTTTGAGAAAATGATAATTGTTCCCAGGTGAAAGTTTTATGTTAAGAGAAAACTAGACCAAAACCTGAAAATTAAAAAATATATATATTTGGCCTGCAGTGTCTCCCCTTAAACTAAACCAAATCCAACTTATTTCCCCATAGCACATAAACAAGACGTGTTGCTTTGATAAATGATATTGATCACAAAACACAAGGCTACATTATACTTGTATTGATCTACAGTGCTTGACATATTACCGGCCCAGCACAGAGGTGGCAGTCGGATGCTGGCCCCATGGCACTCTTACGCACAGAAGTATTTGTCATCATTACGGCAAGTGGCAGTCCAACACCGGGGGGAGAAGAGGGCCGGGAGAGGAGGGGGCGCGTGCTGTGCTGTGTACGTATATTTCACTGAGTCACTACCTTCCACTGCCCAGACACAGAACTGATACTGCTTTCACACAAGGAACTGTTGTTCAATACGGATACGCTGCTGCGGCTCCAAATGCTGGCTCTTACGTAATCACAGTGATCTTTGTCAGTCATAGTCAGTCCAGGGGTGAGTCAGTGGCAGTGCGGTAGGAAGAGGCTGATCCGAGGCTTTGAGGTTGCACAATGGCAAACTGCTGTGTTGAATGGCCTCTGTAGACTTTGAAGGGAAATGTTCAGTTAGTTGCGTTGTGTCAGCTCTGACTGTTTGACTGTGGTGTGATTTTTAGGCCTACAATAATACTCAATGAAAAGGACACAACTAAGTTTTTTTCACTTAGTTGATGATGAGTTGATAATCACTTAGATTATGAATGATAACACAAAAATCTTTATTTCACTCATGGTTAGTGGTTGTGTGAAGCCATTTATTGTCAAAAAACCTGTTTGTTTACGCTTTTAACCAAATGTCCCTGATCAAAAGTTTACATATTGTGCATCTTTTTTCCCAGAGTCCAATTTTGTCAGAGAGTCCTGTATTTCAGCTGATGTGACTTTTTCTTTGCTCCTGAACAATTTTCCTGCCAGTTGTTGAAGGTCATGTAAACGTTAGATCAGGGACATTTGAGTAGTTTCTGTTTCATTATGATTTCTAAAGAGTAAACTCAGTTCTTTGGCAATAAATGGCTTCACACAACCACTAACCATGAGAGGAAATAAAGATTTTTGTGTTATCATTCATATTCTATGAAAAATGGCCAAAAGATTAGAAGGGTATGTAAACTTTTGATCACAACTGTATGTGTGTAATTGGTTGTGTGGGTGATACATGGATATGGTAATGATGGGAATAAATGTGGCAGTGCCCGGTGGCGGCAAAACAATGTTTTTTTTCTCTCTTGTTTTTTAGATAAACCAACTGCTGAAATAAAGAATGAAACTAAATGATTTTAGACCCAGTTTAGTCCTGATTTGATCCAGATCCAGGCCTGCTGGAAATTAGAGCGTCAAGTATTTTATGAGGTGGTACGTGGTGTGACAAGCCACTGATCTAAATGTATTAACCATAGGAATTCCAAATTCCAAGAGTAGACCTAGGAATTCTATGGTTAAGGTGAAATGGGAAAATGGGTTAATTTATATGAACCTTTTGCTGTCTATTACTGACATAATTGGTAAAAAATGTATTGTATATGCATAAATATTGACCAAATCTAAATAATAAATAGAGCCAGGTTTGATTTTGTTTAGTTTTTGAATAAACTTGTTTTTAGTGAGTAAATCTGTAAAAAAATAAAATAAAATTTCAACTTGTTTTTTGGGGTTCAAAACTCAATACATCAGGCAGTACAAGACAAAACTACTTTGAATAATGCTTGTATTACAGGACTGGAAAGTGTGGAGTCAGTAGGAGCTACTAAAGCAGAGACATTGTTGCAAGTGTGTAAGAAAAATGTGTCTTTTGAAGTTTGTAAATCTGTGGAGAAACATTGAATGAGAGCAATAATTTATTGAGAAGATTTGAAAATATATTTGTTTCCAGGTGAAGGTTTACATGTTTAGAGATAAAACAAGTCCAAATATAATATGTCTAAACCTGTCACAACCAGGAAACAATATTGAAGTTCGTCTACATTAGGGAAGCCTCCATATCTGTACAATTAGGATATTTCCGCACATCAAAGGAACATCGAAAGGGTGTCATTCCCTCTGTATTGTACTGTTGCTTACATTTGGAAAGAAGCGACTTTGAGCATTTCTTCAGGCGACCCCCTGTCTGCTGCAGCTGGAAAAACACAGCAGGCATGTTCTGGGATGGAGCGGCTCACTCTGTCTGCGCTTGACATCCTGTAATTCTTCACCAGAGACCACGCTTTAGGCTTTCACAAAGGACTATAAATAGAAAAGTATGCATCTCAGACAATCATAACAACAAAAAGGGCAATAAATAAGCATGAGCAAATTACTTGTTAATAAAATACTGTATATATGTGAATTGCAATAACCACAGTTGGGCAATATTTGTTCACAGTACTATGGGCAAAAAGGCTTAATACTTACAAAAAAGCTATTTTGGAATCATTTTTCAACATCTGTATATTGTAATAACGCACATCTTGTCTTAGTATATTTATCTTATTCAAGCCTTATAGCCTTAGTTATTCCAAGCACCTAGAAAGAAAATCTCTTAATATTCTCCACCAAGACAAAATGTGCGTTTTTTTTTTTTTTACTTAATGGAGAAAATGTCGTATTAAATATTGAGTGCCTCTTTTGACCATAATTTTAGCTTTAGATTCTTTGCTTATTTAACCAAGATTTGTATGATTTGTAGATTCTAAATTCTTATTTGGGCGCAGGTTGGCATTATAGATTGATGGTGGGTCCTGATGTCATGCCAGTTCAGAACCACTGCTCAAAGGTGATAGTTCAAGCTTTTTTTGTTTCACGTACTGTACACCTTGGCCCTTTCATTTAGAGTTTTGTTGGTTAGTTCGAAAGTAAATGACTAAAACTATTATTTACTGTATCAGTTAAAAGACGGGTAAAAAACTCCCAAACTCTTTGTAATTAAATGATTTAAATAGCTTTTCTTTGATAACAAATACAAATCACTTTTATCTTATTTTATATCTGAATTCTGAAATGATTCCAGGTACCCCTGATTGGGAAACACTGCTCTGGGCAAAGCGCATCCAGAGCACACATTCTACACGCCACCAGAGGATATGTGTGGCATTTTAGCTTGGCATTCAAGAATGTGCACCTCAGCAGGAAACCTCAAACGACTTTCAGCCACTTCCGGACCTGTTTAACTCTGAGCCCTGTTTGACTTCATTAGTTACTGCTCGTGTTAAAGGGAGTCTAAGTGCTGCTGAAGGGATAAGGACGTAAAATAAAAAAAAGGTGTTGAAAGTTAAATTTCCTTTACTCTGACATAGCGAGATATAAGCTGGAATGTTCCGTCGCGTGCCTTTAAGGATCCAGCTGGGTGTGGTATTGTAAACCAGGGGTTGGCCAACCTTGGCTCCTAAATGCTTATGATGCATTTTGTGCTTAGTTGAAATACAGAGGAAATTTGGATAATGCTGTAATGCTGACAAGTCACACCCCTGAAATTTAGTCACACAAACAACTAATAGGTTGCGTTCACGTTCTGCAATTCTATTCCAGTTGGAGCAGGCGCTAATAGAAGTCTGTGGGAGAGAAGAAAATGTCCAAATGGTTTCCCTGATCATTATTTGGTATATTATTCCATATTATTCTTATGGCTGAAATTCCTTTCTACTGGCCAACATCATGCACATGAATATTGTCTCGACTTTTGGACACCTTTATGAGAAAATAATTAGACCTTAGTTCATATGTGCTGACAGAGAAGACATTGAGCTTTGTGATAGTTTTTGTTTCATGTGGTTTGGCCCAGGAATTAAAGGGAAATTAGCAAGTGGTGGAGGGCATTTGAACATTTATTTAATTCATTTAAATGTATTAATTAAATAAATGCTGAAATGCCATCCACCTCAATTTGAATCTATTCTTTTTAGACTCTTTAGAATGTTGTGATGTCACATGAACGCTACCTATTACATACACATTTGAACTCCGCAACACAATCAAGTTTGGGCTTTGACGTTTCAGGAAATGGTGACTCATATTTTCCAATATTGCAGAACTTGGCTAAAACAGAAATTATGCTTTAATCCCACACTTCCTGTTTCTATGTAAAATAAGGAAGCTACCAACAACTGCACGAAACTACCAAAGATCCCATTAAGCTGTTGTCATAGGAACAGCCACCACAAACATCTGTCATAAACATTCTTGTGTGGATTATTTCACACGTTTGTCTCGTAGTGGCAATGTCCTTGGAAAACAAGGGCTTACGGAGCTGTCGCAAGAACCTGTGGCTTTTACCTTCAAGTTTAAACACAATTACACCAAGCAAAGAGTTTCAGAGGGCACCCGTTTTGAAAGCTTTCCTCTCCGGAAGCGTGGGGAATTTGAGTTCAGCGAGAATACAAGGTCCGCACTGACCAGGGGACAGGTCATAAAATGTTGCTTACAGTGTCTGTCCTTCCCCCAGGGGCCCACAGTGGAGCTAGTAAAGCAGAGATCATATGGTTGTAATGAAGTGGTGGAGACCCAAGTGACCACTACGGCCTAATTAAAGTGGCTCAGTCCATCAGTGGCTAATGGAGACCTGAATGACCAAAAACACTGTCACAATGTTATTTATATACTTTTAGAGCAATGGCTATAAAAGCGCTGAAGTGAAACAATGGATAATGTGCTTGGGGAGTTGAATTGTTAAATGTCACCTGACCCGTCTGACGGAAACTTCTTTTGCCCTAGGCTTCTGGTGCAGCAACCTACTCAATTTGTGAGACAGGCCGAGTGAGTTTCACAAATATCTCTGAATTTTTAAATGTTCAAAATGTGTGGTGTCGTTTTATCCAGTGATCCACAGATTCATTTTATTTTTCTCTACAGCCAAAACTCTAATACACAGGGGTCAATTAAAGCCGAACAATGAACAATTCTCTATAGCCTACGCCCAGGTCATTAACGTATGCCAGATTATTGTAAAATGCAATACTGACACAAGCGGTTCGAATCACTTTTTTAATAAGACATTACAATGAAATGTTATGTACATGTTTTCCACAGTCAAATTAGAAATAAGAGCTGCACCACATGGCCTTTGCAACTTGTCACCAATCAGCAGCATCCCCTAACAGAACAGATGGCCTCTGAAGTGGGGTTACTGTACTTCTGTATACTCATGCTACAGATAAAGGCTATCATATACTGTCTCAATACTGAGACTAATCGACTGTGGGATTAGATTGAGAGCACTCAGAGCTGAATGACATTCCATTGGAAAGATTGTGTCAACTGACTACATGTATTCCCAAAATAAAAAGCATCCCAACAAGCATGTGTAAATTACTGCGGCCTATTTCAGCACAATTATATATCAAGACATGACACAGAAGGTCAATCATGGAACTATATAGCCCACATAAGGGAGGGAGAGGGGTAACGGAACAAGTCTGAAGTCAATTTTCTCTCATGTAGACTGATGACAAAAAGATGCAAGCAACGGTTACTTTCATTTTCCCCTTGCAGCAGACAATCAAATCCAGGAAATACATTTTTGTTACAGTACTGTGTAGAAAAAAATGCCTCCCAGAGTCTTCAAAGTAGGCTACTTGACATGAACAATGTCACCTTTGAAGAAAATAACAAGAACCTGGAAACCAGTATTAGTCCAAGGACAATAAAATTCCAGAGTTGATAGAAAATTATACAAAACAGGAGAAACAATAGGCAAAGGCGGTGATCTCAGTGGCTTCAATATTTGAATCAAATACTCCAATATTGACCAAACAAGCCCCCCAGAGTAATACATGTGACAGGCCTGCTAGAAGATAAAAGCGAACTCCAAGCCAGCAAACCCAGTTAAATATAAATTAGTGGTAGGGTAAACTTAAAAAAGGGAGATAATCAACATTTTCTTAACCATATCATTGAGAGATTATTTGTTACTCACACTTTAACATTTGGACCTAAAATCTTCAGCTCTCTATCATTAAGACTTGTAGTTTGAGGTCAGCCATGTCAGGCCTTCATACAGTCCATCACCTGTGGTGGCACAGGACGGCTGAACATACCAATTTCTATCTCGGATGCGTGTCAATCCAAGCTTCTCTTGGATTTCATGGGGCTTCATGGCATCAGGGAGATCTTGCTTGTTGGCGAATATCAAGATGATGGCATCCCTCATCTCCCGGTCGTTAATGATGCGATGAAGCTCTTGCCGTGCCTCATCGATGCGATCCCTGTCTGCACAGTCCACCACAAAAATTAACCCTTGAGTGCCTGTATAGTAGTGCCGCCACAGAGGCCGAATCTTGTCCTGGCCCCCGACATCCCACACATTGAACTTGACATTCTTGTAGGTGACAGTTTCCACATTGAATCCAACGGTGGGAATTGTAGTAACAGACTGTCCAAGCTTGAGTTTGTATAGAATCGTTGTCTTGCCAGCAGCATCTAGTCCCAGCATTAATATTCTCATCTCTTTATTGCCAAATATTTTTGAGAACATTTTACCCATTTTGAGCAACTGTGCATAAATACTTCAATCTACCAAGAAATGTGTCACTCACTAAGGACAAGATGTGGTGGCAGTCGCTTCAGTAGCCGTCTGTGTACTTTATCTTGAAACCATTCCTTACGCAAAAGTATGACTTGGAGATGTCCAAACAAAGTCCCAAAGGTGGACAAGGTATTGAGTATGGTATCCACAAATGACTTAGGAGTCAAGACAGTGCTCCGAGTATCACAGGGCTTACAGGCCTCTTTCACAACATGGTACGGAAAACTAACAAACTGTTGGCTCGCAATGCAGTTGGAGTGTAACTGTATTCATTAGAAGCGATCAGGGAGGAGATAGGACTCAGGAGATGTTGTTCTATGGCTCCCGTGTGGTGCTAGCAAGTTGCGGTCCTCCTCACCGGGTGCGCCCTTGTGCAGTGTGCCGGAGAAAAGCTGTCCTCTGTGGTTACTCCACCAAAGCAGAAAACGTCACGGGGGAGCTTTCAAGGGGAAACAATCTCTTTCGGGCACAGCAACACCATCCGATTATGGGATCCACTCTTCTATCCCTGAAATGAGATTGAGGAGGAGGGTCAGACGAGCAAAATTAGCTTGTTACATCTCATGGCTGCTAAATACCGCTCCTAAGCTAACGTTAGCATTTTCTGAGCTAGCTAACTAAGCTAAATTGCTAACATTGGCTAGCAGTTGCAAACTAATCACGTGCTGTGTAAAATGATACGTATTTTGGGGATATGTCGTAAGATCATATATGCCCATCAGAGTTCAATCGTTGAAAGCACATTTAAGTCTTTTTACCGTTTATCCACGGCTCGTATCTTGTCAAATACACATAGCTTTCGTCGTTCCGTTAGTCGAGCTGCTACTCCACCGGAAAGGTGTGGAGCTGCATGTAGCCGCCACTTCCTCCCGTGGCTTTCATTCACTTCCATCTGCGCTGCTGTGCCCTGGATGTCCACTGGCAGAGCACACCTACTATCATGCTACAAACATATAAGTACACGGTGTAAACTGTAGTTCTTTTTAAACATGTAGCTAGCTAAATGTATTGTTTTTATGAACTTTGACAATTCCATGAAATGCTAAACCGACAGAGACGGGGCCATTCTATCTAATTCTGCAGTGGCATTTGAAATTAAGATTACTGTGTAGACGTGTCTAATTTAGGCTTTTTCGCGTTTGCGGTCTTCAGCATTGTAATTGTAGATGAATAACACCATCTTCTGGTAGGAAGGCAGTATCAACAGAATGAATCCAACTTCAAACAGTAAGAGCAGGCATGACTTTAAAACTTTTAGTCCCATGGTAAAAGTAATATGTAAATGGGGAAAAAACGACTGCCAAACTTACTGTTTTAGAAATGAATATGTTACAAACAAAATCTGACTGTAGAAACAATGTTGTCATGCACCTCCATTGTAACAGTGTGGAGAAAGCAAGGTTATTATAGATGTTTAGTAAACATCTATAGTAACCTATTGCTTTCTCCACTCTGACAGATTTTGTATTCTTTCTTATATTTTTTATATTGTTTACCCATTGTACATATGAGACCTTTTGTTCCAATTTTGATTACCTAGCACATTTCCTAACTATTTGCACCCCCTGTCTGTTTCCTTAAGAGCTGCTGTAGCAAGTTCAATAAAGTATTATCTTATCTTTTCAATGCCTTGCATGTTTTGATACATTTGCATTATGATCGTTAATTTTGCATACAGGTGTAAGTGCTTTTTATTTTATTTTATTTTATATAGCTTCAGTATTCATGGTTTTTGTATTGCAGTATATGCCCCAGTTTTTCTATTCTACATGCTGTAGTAGGGCCATAAACGGTCTATGAATAGGGCAGATACATAGTTGCCTGCATTGAGCTGGATGTTGATACAACAGGAGCATGAAACCTGATCAGGATCACATGTGGCATTTAAAAGTTGAGCACGTGTACGCGAATGTAGAGACCACGCCTACGCCAATTACGTCAGATGCGATCGCCTCGTCTAACATTTCATCAGAAAAATACAGAGGATCCTGCAAGGATACAGAACCATACCAAAGGACCCCAAAAAGACAGACAGCATGCGGTTAAATTCTTTTTAATGTAAATGTCAATCATGTTTTTTATTACTACTCTTGTGTCCTTGAGAGTGGCCCGTGACTCCGAGACCCCAGGCAAGGTGCAGTGAACCTTCTTCAGAGCGAGTTTTCTTAACCCGAAGCTACTACCGCACGCTAGGCATCATGGCGGACTACAGCTTTAACCTGACATCCCTTGCCCGGGCACTTTCACAGCCGACCCTAGATCTCATAGAAACAAACGATATTAGCCCTTCGCGAAGCGGTCAGCTACATCCGTGTCGTAGGAGAAAGTTGTCGAGTTGCAGTTCTTTTGACAACATTGAACCTCTCACCTCCCCTCACTCTGCCGAGGCGAGGGTCCTTGTCATCAACACTGGAGGAACCATCGGGATGACGCTTCACGACAATGGTAAAGTCTGCTAGCTCGTGCGTAATGGGAGCATGTCATTTCTAATTTGACAGTCACTGTGTTGTTGATGTTTTTTTTTTTTTTTTTTTTTTTTAACCAATGTATGGGGTCGTATTGAATAGCTTGGCAACGACAACAATAACATGCAGCACGTGTCCAGAAATAGAAAGATTAAGCTGAAGCTAGGTGCAACTTGCATCAGTTAGCAATGCAAACATTTGTGTGTATGCCTACCTTATTGGAACAGCTGGTATATCATTCACACATATCAAATAATATTTGATATTATTTCCGAGTAAAGCAAGTTAAACCGACTTGCATAACCATTGGCAAAGGATTTGAACTAGTATGACCCCTTACCTGACAGAGGTAACATCAATTTCTCTCAATGAGTAACTACATGTTTACTAGGGGAATGTGGTTGTGATGCAACTTCATTTAAACTTGGGGGGGAGAAATATCCAAAGGTTGTTAATTGATCTCGACCAAACATAGCCATTGACGTATATTGTTATTGCCTCTTACTTGGTAGTAATTTAGTAACCACAGTTGCATTTTATAATCTACAACTAGAGAATATTATTTCTATGCATGTTCTAAACATAAAATGCAAGTCTAAATTGATTGCATACTTCATTTTCATATAGACAATCCAGACATACTTGTGTGGTCTCTCAATTGAAAGTTCTGTTTAATGATAGGAACATTACAAAGCGTTAAGCCTATAATACCACTAGATGTCAGTACAACAACACATGTATTTGCTGCATATACTTATGTCATGTAAACCCAGAGCCATATTTTGCCTACTTTTTACTTCTGTGAACACTTTTTATTGTTATCCTCAGTTCTTGCTCCTAAAGCCAATGCTTTTGTTCAAAGTCTACGCAAACTTCCCATTCTCCATGATGAAATGTATGCCCAGCAGACCTCCCTGTACCACTACTATGGAGAAAACTCCTTGGTCCTGCCGTAAGTTTAAACCTTTCTCATTTTAGTTCCATCCACTAATACCATTCATTCATCCTAGCAGCTTTGCGCACAATTAATATACTCACTGAAAGAATATTAATTCCATGCAATTTCTAGAAACAAATTTAGCAATAACAATGTTGTTGTTTTATTTACTTTGAAACAATATGGAGCTATTTGCTATTATAAGTGTTGGCAATTATTATCTGATGTGTTTTCGTAACAGGAAGCCAACGCCCCATTCTGGCCCTATGATAAACTGGTACTTTTCTTTGTGCCTACGCAATGCTCGCAAGTTGTGCCGTCTTTGAGTTACAGAGGGTGTGTAGCCTGACAAGAAATGCATGTTGGCTAGAAGAGAAGGATGTACATGTGTAGGCTTTAAGTTTACTCTGTGACCTGTTTCCAGAATAATGAAAACATAAATCTGACCTTTCAATGTGTTGAAAATGCCTGCTTGAGCCCTTGCCTCTTTGCATGTGAAATGTGACAGTGGCACTCAAAATAATATTACTTTGAAATGTGAAAATTGTATTTAACTTAACTCAAAATAACTTCTTGTTACTACCTATAGATAGTGCATGTAGATGTCATATTAATGCACATTTTGTACAATATCAGAAACATAAATAATATTGCTGAATTTTTATGCTGCTTTTTAACACCCAAGATCAGCGCCATATGTTCCTCGTCAAGTGAGGATTAAGCCTAATTAGACTTTCTGTAAGGACTTCTTGTTGGCTGAACCACGAACTGTGGACTTAACTGGCCTCTTTCTGCTGTGCCATTCATCTCCTCAGTCCATGGTTTAGGCTAATCCGTGATCATGTGAACGGGGGTCGTAAATCCATTATATGAAAGAGACTAAATAGAAAACACACTGTTGTTTCTTACAATGTAATCTGGTCTTCATGTGAGATGCATGACTAATTACTGTGACTAAAAACTTAATAAGTAAAGCTATGTAGAGCTGGGCAATATATTGTCTACAAGCAAGGTAATATTGAAATTGTTGTTTGGAAGATCTACAAATGTACAATATTGAGTATACAGTTATTACCCTTTTAATATTTTGGCCATTTTTCATAGAATATGAATGATCACACAATAATCTGTTTTTTCCACTCATGGTTCGTGGTTGCGCGAAGACATTTATTGCCAAAGAACTGAGTTTACTCTTTTGAAATCATAATGAAACAGAAGCTACTCAAATGTCACTGATGTAACGTTTACATGACCTGAAAAACTGCCAGGAATACTGTTCAGGAGCAAAGAAAAACTCACTTCAGCTGAAATACAGGACTCTCTGAAAAAATTGATGTTTGTTTCAAGATGCACAATATGTAAACTTTTGATCAGGGACATTTGACTAGTTCCTAGTTGAAAAGCATAATCAAACAGGTTTTTGGACAATAAATGGCTTCACGTAACCACTAGCCATGAGTGAAATAAAGGTTTTTGTGTTATCATTCATATTCTATGAAATGCATAAGTTTACAGACCCTGACAGCTTTGAGCACAACTGTCAAAGTCAAAAAATGAACAAAATGCTGCAAAAACTGCTGCCAAATCATTCAAATTAAATATGCTTGATGTGTAATCTCCCAAATATTGTACAATAGTGTTATTTTTTCCTGCACTTTTGCAGTTTGTTCAAAACAATTATCTTTTCGATGACACAGCAATCTAAATTAATGCATTTACCAGCACATTTTTACATATTTTTGATGGTTTGCAAAAATCATTTTTTTCATTTTTGTTAATATCACCCAGGGGTGATATGGCAACTTCGATTTGTTTTTTTATACATCCTCCTTGACTTTTCAACGAGTCTATCTTTAGAAAACAAACTGGTTCTATTTGCGTAAAAATAAACCCATTTAATTTCTTAAATTGCCTTTCTTGTGTGCTCCAACAGACGGATCGGTGTAATAGATTTTTCTCGCTTCATAAACTCTCTCCGTGGCTATTTGTGTTTTCTGAGACCTCTTAACAAAACTCGCTTTTTAAATTAACCACAACTTTGTCCAACTTTGTTAAATTGGTTCAATAAAGACAAATGAGCCACTTTCTCAATGGGGACTCATTTTAAGCCTTTTCCATCTTCTTCACGCTCTTGCATTTGCATTTAAGCTGAAGTAAAATGTGTGTTGCCTGTTTTTGTAATGCTGAAAAATGCTACTGTTATTGTTTTACTTTTGTCTTGTTTTACCCAGGCCGAGTAAAGACAGTAAGAGAATAGTCTACACGATAATGGAGTACAGTCCTTTGCTAGACTCCTCAAATATGACCACAGATGACTGGGGTCGATTTGGAAAGGACATTGAGGTATGTTTATTACAAGAACACTTTTAACCACATGCTTTACTTAATCCGTTTGTGTAGGTTCTCAGTCGTACAGGAGTTGTCCATCGTAGGCAAAATTTCTTCAGTCTTCATCTGTCCTCTGTAGTTGAAGTGTAGGACGTTTCAATCTTACTCCAAAGATCGTCATCAGCTACTAAAGACTTGACCAAGCTGTGGGACTCTTAAGAGTAAACCAACCTCTAATTCATTGCAAAGAAGAGGAATGCTCAGAACATTACATTGGAGAGACAAAACAAGTACTGAAAACAAGGCTTGGTCAACACAGAAGAGGGAATTCTAGTGGTAACGGTCCTCAGTCAGCTGTGCATCTCCATCTCAAAGCCACCAAACACTCATTTGAGGACAGTGAGGTTAGGGTTTTATCGAAAGAAAGTAGATACTTGGAGAGAGGAGTCAAAGAGGCCAT
>OMNZ01121618.1:0-11677 GCA_900303255.1 Lesueurigobius sanzi
CATACACACTAATATCAAGTTGTTTTGTTATGTTTTTTTTTTTTTCTCCACAACGCACCTTTAATTGAAAACAGCATAAGAACCAATACCATTTTACAGTGGGGATCCCAAATCTACAGGTTTGGTTAGAGGGTTTAATAATGTAGGACCATTTTGTGTGTTATGTATTCCCTCTGTGTCACAACAAAATCCTGGAAATACAGATCAGAGCGCATCAGCAGAACAGTCAGCAGAATTACTCAAAGCGAATTGTATAAATATAATATAAATAGTAAAATTCTACTCCAGGCATGCTTTTAACAAGGTAACAACATGAAAAGCTCAGCAAGTAGGTCGTTGGACTATTGTGCCCTCTTGTGATGTTTTCAATGCACAATTTAATAGGTTGCGTTCCCATGACATCACAAGATTCTAAAGAGTCTATCGTTTAACATTGAGGTGTTTGGCAGCTGAACATTCTCTGGCGGTCACAATGGTTACTGTCAAAATGCCGATTCTAGTCTTAGTTTATTTGCTAAATTCTCTGGAATTCCTGGACCAATCCACATGAAACAAAAAACTGTCACAAAGTTCAACGTCTTCTCTTATGAACTAATCTAATTATGTTATCATAAAGGTGTCGAAAGGTGGTGACAATATTCAAAAACATGTGCAAACATGTGCACTAGCCCATCCGTCCAAGAGAAATGGATCTTTCCTTTAAATTGGTTTTCTCCGAGGTTTCCTCAATTTTTTTTTTTACCATGTGATTTCTGGTTTTTTGGGGGTTTTTCCTCGCCGTAGAGGAAGGTCTAAGGATGGGGGATACTCTAAGCTTGTTACTCTGAGTGATTTACTTATTCACGGGACATTACATCTGGTCCAGACATTTCATTCGTGTGTGACATTCTATTTGTGTGTGAATTATTTTTGATCATTATTGATGTCTGATATTGATTTGTTTTTGTCCATACCGACCTTTGAGATGACTTCTGTTATGATATTGGGCGTTACAAAAATAAATTGATTGATTGATTGATTGATGATGTTGGCTAGACTTATGTAGGTTCAATAATTAAAATACACAAAAATATACACCACTTTCTGTACAACTTTGATAAATGAGGGCCATTGAGTTGTATTGGCACGTGCTCCATCTGAAATACAATTCTATAACGTGAACGCAAAGCTATAAGCATGTGGAAAGAGTAGTTTTAAAAGACGAAATAATCTCTGACATACAAAAAAACTATTTTCACTGTCCACATTTACTGAATGACAAATGCTTAGTTGCATTTCAGAAGCAGTTCAATCAGTTTGCCTTTGCAGCTGAAATGGAATTGCCAGGGACCTCATTCGCTGCATAGAATTGGAAAAGAATTAGGATGGATGGGCAAATTAGATAGCACTGTCTAAGTATCGGAAACGCATCAGCAGCCGCTAAACTAAAGCCTACCTCTTGATATTGAAAAAAACATAGCAGCACTCAATGACCTTCAAATGCAAATGCCTCAAAGAAAGTTATAGGGAACTGTTAAGTGTTAGAATTAGTTATGTAGTATTTCTGCCAGTAGCCCATATACAGTAAATTAAAGCTTACATTTACTTACTATTTTTTACGGCATCATCAAGCAACACTGCATGCAAAACATTTTTTTTTTTTATTCACTTTTCAGATTGTGGACCAGTTTGCTCTCTTAACATACAAGCTTTCACCTAAAACAAATAAATTACCTCATCTTTTCAATAAGGAGTGTAATTATTGCACTGATTCAATGTTTCTCCATAGGACGATATGAAACATGGTATCTTCAATGACCATTTTCTCGTGTTAACATTTCCACTTCAGTAGCTCCTACAGGCTCCATACTTTCCAGTACTGGATTTTTTGAAGGTTTGTTCAAATGGATTTTTGAAAGGCAGTTTGTATCATGATTTATTGCATTTTGAACCCAAAAGTACAAGGTGGAATTTGAAACTTTGAACTTACAGATTGATTCACTCAAAGCTAGTTTATTCAAAAACTAAACAAGATATTCAAAATTCCCTCTTAGTCTGAACAAATCTTTGTAACTAATATAATAATAAGATATAACCATCAATGTAAGGCCTTGTCCACATGTAGCAGGGTATCTCACAAAACAAAGGTATTTTTTCTATGATTTGGCCTATCATCCACATTAAACTGCAGATTCCTACCATCAAAAACAAAGTTTTTTAAAACCTCTCTGGGAAAACTCCGGTCATGCGTTGGTGGAAAACTCCGGTCATGCGTTGGTGAATGACTGGGGTTTTCGGTGGCCAAGCGTCACTGCTTGCGACAAAATGCACATGTGCGACCTATGTTTACAATAGGGCTGGGCAATTATGAAAAAAATAAATAAAATTCTTATTTTCCCCAAATTGAACGATTTCGATTTTCCATTCGATTTTTGTCTAAGTAAGAAAAAAATAATACTAATCAAATACATATGGCCTTACCTATAATACCGGTGATTATACAGATTGCAGGGCACGGCCTGATCCTGTAATGCTACATGACTTGCTAACTGCTAACTTTCTACTACAGAAGCAGAAATGGGCACTTCCCCTCCCACACAGTAGCTACAGGACACCACACAGCTCTCACATGGCCGGGGACAAAACAAAAAACATATGTGCACAAAAGTGAAAGTGTTTGAAGTTTGAAGTTTACTCGCAATTGTTAGAAAAGCATTTCTGGCCTACCTTTTCCATTGGAGTAGGAATCATAAAAAAAAAAATGCTCATGTTGCTTCGTGCTCCAATATTTGGGAGAAACTGCAAGTCATTTTTTCACCATGAGCAGTTAGCTCAGTTGTATTGATTTTGCAGACGCTATGACACCAACCACGTAACTGGAACTGAGCATTCGCCGCCATACTGGACTAGACTTGTAATTGCTTGTGAGCAGTATGTATTTTTTTGGATGGATTGGCTAGTTGCCTTGACGATTAAAGCTCACCACGCGATTATCGTAATTGACCTTTTTAAATATTGAGATTTAATTAAAATGTAATTAATTGCCCAGCCCTAGTTTACTTTCAGAAGCAGCATGGATGCCCTGTGTTGGTTTTAACAAGAATAGTGCATGTTAATTACTGGACATGGGGAGAACAAGCAAACTCCACCACTCGCCAGTCATGTGGTGCAACAAGAGGTAATCTATAAATGTGACTTGATCCATTTGAGTAATTTTCTCAAAACAATCAAGCTAATGAAGTAAAGCAGAAAGAGCCCCATGTTGCATCCTTTTACAGTTGACAGTCATTGAGCTGTCTTTCAAGGCTCCCTTTTCTCTGCTCGCGTAAGGGCAGATGTTTTGTGGCTACACTCCTTGAGGCGCGCATATTTCAGTTCACAATGTATTCAACCCCAAGGCCATAGAAGAGCTCTGCCTACAGCGTGGCCCAGGAACCATTCCTAAAAGAATACTGTGGCTCATTTGTCTAAATCTACATGACAACATGCTGCAATTAAAGAAAATACACCAGACTGGATATATATTCCACCATACATGCAATTCGGAATCCGGGTTTATAAGCCTTTTGAGCAAGTAGAAATATCTTGAATTTTGAGGGGGGGGGGTTTTCACAGCGAGACAATGCAGATGAATAGAGGGGGGGGAAATAGTGATACGAATGACATTTTTTCCGTTTAAATATGAGAAAAAAATGTATTGGAAGTTTCCTGTCATTTTATGTTTTTCATATTAAAGTTTGAGTAAAAGTTGTGCTTTCTCTTTTGTCCCAAATTTATGGACGACATGTTGGATTTGGGTGTGCTTGCTCCCTATTCTCAATCTCTTTTCTTCTTTTGGCCAAAGTTAAGCCCTTCCTTTGGCCAAAGTGATCTAGAAAAGGCTGTGCATGTTTTCATGCTACTGCAATGCTCTCTATGTGGGTGTGAACCAGTGCACTTTAAACCGGCTGCAACTGGTGCGAAATGCTGCGGGCTCGGCTGCTCACTCACACCAACACAGCCACATCACCCCAGTGCTGTTCTCCCTCCACTGGCTCCCAGTAGGTGCCAGGGTTGATTTGAGTGTTGTTTAGTGTTTGTTTTCAAATCTGGACTTGCACCTTTATCCTTCATACTTCATACTTATGTGAACTGCTTTTTGCACATCAGCCCAGTACAGACCAAAAGGCAAGCAGTGGGGTGATGGTTCTTTTTCTGTGGCTGGCCCCAGGCTCTGGAATGCCTTGCCTCTTGAGTTGCGCACCATCATTGACCTGCTTTTGAAAACGTACCTGTTCAGAGTTACATTTACCTCTTAATTTACACTTATAATGATTGTTGTTTTCTGTATTTGAAATGTTTGTTTTGCACAAATGGAATGCACTTTGGTCCAGCATGCTGTTGTAGAAATAAAGGTTGACTGTTGACGAAATCTAAATAATGGATAGAGCTAGGTTTAAATGGTTTTATTTTGTTGATGGTTCTAAAGAGGGAATTTTGGATTGATGGTCAAAACCCTAACCCTACCCTAACTTTCCTAATACATTTATCAAATCCTGTATCTTCATAGAGATGAGTTTATAAGCACATCTCACAATTGGCGGGCTCACTTTTTAGGGTCATAGTAACAGAAAGGCAAGAAAAGTATCAGCAAACATAAATGCTTTATATTTAGATGCACAGTATTATTTCCACAAATGTCGGAGTTTGAAAACTAAAGGATGAAAAAACTAATTTCTTTCCACTGCTATGAAAAAATCAGGTATAGTCCCTTAAAGTGGAGATGTTGTCACTGCAATGTTTAAAAAAAATGCATTTTTAGAATAATCTGGGCTAAAAGTGTCCCCCCCTTAAATTAGAATTTGTGAGGAATAGGACATTTAGTTAAACTTGATTTAAACAGAAATGTCCCACTGAGATTGGAAAATATTTATTTCCAGTAAAGTTCTGGCCCTTTTGTACATTTTTTTGTTATTTTATTTTAGTGAGTGGTGTGTTGATGTGGTTCATGTGGCTCGCTCTT
Source organism: Lesueurigobius sanzi (assembly GCA_900303255.1). Classification (NCBI taxonomy): domain Eukaryota; kingdom Metazoa; phylum Chordata; class Actinopteri; order Gobiiformes; family Gobiidae; genus Lesueurigobius; species Lesueurigobius sanzi. The sequence continues at coordinate 4,982 of OMNZ01121618.1, forward strand.
GGACATAAGATAATTCTGTTGAGTAAATCCACAGTCATTTTGTTTTAAAGTGACAACAAGTCCTTCCCCTGTGCTCCAACAGACACTGCCTGCCACACACAGGTGCAGCCTGAGCATTAACCGGACACTTGGATAGATAGTTTACATTACTTTAATTACACTGAATGGACAGTGAGGATAAATGGCACGCTCCTGTAACACAACTTTATTTGTAGCCCGCTGCGTGCCTCTCCCCTCTGTATAAACACTGTCACCGCTGACATGCTTTATCCTCCATCTTCACTCTGCATCCATCACGGCGGACAGACAAAATGACTTCCTGAGCTATTTGGCCCCAGACGCACTTGGACCTATTACCCAGGTGTCGTCTGGCGGAGATTTGTGCACCGCCCCTGGCTGTTTCCTCAGCGTAAAAGATGGCTGCTGTCCGCAAGACTGGTTTCCAGTCCGGGACATTGACCATTCACACATTACTGTAAGCACATTACAGTCACTCTTTGTTTTCTTGCTATATTTTATTATAACTTTTTATTTTATTTATGATTTTATAGTCTGAATATATTTTGTTGCCATTGTCAGTGCAAGGATTCACCAACTAGGAATTGCCTTCATTGTCAGTGATCATCTTATATATAAAATACAGTTGCCGGTGGAATGTACCATTTTCCCGACACACTGTGCAGTCTTCGGGAGTGTGACATACGCATACACATTCTCCGTCAATGATTGTGTCGAATAGAGTACTGTATATCTGGCATGTCATCACCATTTGGAAGATGCAGTTGTACACTCCACACGCGCTCCACTGTTTATGTTGGTTAGACAGTCGTTGATGACCTGTTATGGACACTACCAGTCAAATGTTTGGCATCACTTTTTATGTATAGTTTTTTCTTTTTTTTCAACACTATTTACATTGCAGATTGGCACTGAAGGCATTACACTGTGAATAAACTAGGAACTATGAATTATGTAGGAAACAAAAAAGTATGTAATAACTCTTTTTTTCTTCAAAATCAATGAGCTTCATAAAGAACTGGAATGAGTTTCAACAGTTGTGAAAACTATGTCTGTGACAGCATCGTGAAGCTCATGGAGAAAATGTCAAAAGTGCAACGTAGTAATCAAAGAAAACATTTTGAAGAATCTATTTCAACCTTTTCAAATGTTTTGTTTGTTAAAACTTAATTCCATATGTGAGAGAAACTGGATACAAAGTGCTCAGGAAAAGTAGTTTTTTGGGGAAGGTATTCTTTGGCATTTGAGGAACAGAAACTTCCAACAAAGCCTTTCTGAATAAGTGATTTCGGTACGGTAGCGCAGTGGTTAGCCCTTGCGCTTCACAGCTAGAAGGTCCCAGGTTCGATCCCGGGCCAATACGGGGCCTTTCTGTGTGGTGTTTGCATGTTCTCCTCGTGTCTGCGTAGGTTTCCTCCGGGTAACTCCGGGGTGCTCCGGTTTCCCCTACCACCAAAAACATGTACAATGGGCAAGGATGAATGATGTCTGGGTGAGTGAATGTGGTGATCAGAGGGTCCGTTGGCGCATGATGTGTGCAGCCACACCTCTGTCGGTCTGCCCCAAGGGGCAGCTGGTTACCACTCGAGTGAATGTTAATCAACTCATGTAAAGCGCTTTGTGACTCTGTGAAAGGCGCTATATAAATAAAGCTCTTCTTCTTCTCTTCTTTGAGCCGATAAGCGTGGAAGAAACCATCAACATGTTTTAAACGATTTTAATATGTATTAGCCCAGTACAATAAGGGCTTTTTAGAAAATGTAAATAGAGAATTGTAGTGTGGGAGGAGAACCTTGGTTCTGTGTTTTTCGCTTATAATTCCATATGTGTTTATTCATTAATGACTATTTTCATTGAGAAGATGCAATATAAATAGTATTGAAATGAAGTAAAACCATAACATAGAAAAGTGTTCCCAAACATTTGACCGGTAGTGTATCTATTATTGGATCAATGCATAATGCATGCATAAAAATAGGATAAGATTTTTTTAAAATGTACAATAAAATAGTACATTTAACAAAGAACACAACGTGGATGAGTGTATTTACAGATGTGCATTAAGCAGCAGATGTGAGTGTGGAACAGTTAAATATAGTGAATATTTAATAATAGTTAAATATCCATCCACCTTTGGGTGGATGAAGTGAAACTTATTGCGCTGTTGCTTCTCATGCAGCAGGTTAAAAGACCAAAAGATCATGCAAACGTAATGTCATTGATGGAGGAAAGAGAAAAGACAGAAATGGACATGGAGCGACAGTGGCACACAGGCACCTGCACAAGAAGGCAGCAGTCTACTGGAATCTGGCCTTGCAGCGCAAACCAACTATTTAGACCCAGTGCCCTTCTCTTTCACAATGATGTGCTCCTCAACGTGAGCCTCCCAAGAGACTGATTAGCCAATCGCTGTGCGCATTCACAGACCAGGTCCAACCCGGTGATTCTTCTCATTCATACATACAGTATGCAGATACCTGGGTATAAGCCGGGTGCAGGCTGTGTGGTAGTATGTGTGAATTAGGCTATACTGTATTTCTGGTCAAAAGTTGTCCGTTGTATCATTTTTTTACCATCCTTAAACCAGTGCTACCTGTCTGGAGCTGTGGACGACTCCATTTGAAAGCCAGCAAATCATTCCATAGGCCACGACAAAACACATCTCGGGACTGGTGTCTAAAATGCAGAAATACCCCAGAAATCATCCAAGCAATTATACACATGTATCCAGGCAAATGCCATTTCTCCACAATTTCAAAATAAATGATAAGTGAGACACACATCACGCCCACGTGCATCATGAGATTGTGAAATTATGCTATTCCCTGTGTGGCATATAGTGGTTATGTTAAGTGGTTTGCTTTAACAGTTGATTTGCTCCATGAAATGTGCAAATATGACCTGAAGGCATCTGACCAGTCATGAAATGACAATGTCCCAGGGCTCACTGAATGCCACACAACACACAGACTGGCTATCACAGCTGCCTGTACAACAGCGTCATTTTAATTTGTTTCATTGTATTTATTTAAATAACTCTTGCCATCTATTCGGTGTAAAGCATGTATTTTAAAATTTCACTCGTCACACAAAAGTCAATTCTCACTGAACTAATCACAGCGTATTGTCATGGCCTGCTGGATGATTAGGAGACTCATTGGCCGCAGCACTTTTGGGCCGGCAGAAAAGAATATTAATTCATAACGGACTCCCACAGTTGTGCTGTTATAGGCCTATACATGCGTTTCAGTCACATGGCCTCAGTGCTCATGGCCACCATTTTGTTGCCCACTGGCTAGTGCAACAGTGTATCAGCCTATGCGTCTCTATGCCTGTTTTATATCTATGGTCTGCGCTGACTGAACCCAAGATGTTACATCTGAAAATTGCACCTCAGGCAGATGAACAGAGCTGATACTTAAATAAAACCAAAGCCTTTGCATTTTATCCTTATCAACCATCTGGAGACTTAGGCTACGTTCACACGGCAGGTCTTGATGCTCAATTTGGCTTTTTTGAAAAAATCTGATTTTTTTGTGTGGTCGGCACTTGTCTGGTTTGAGAAAGTACTGCACAGAGGGGAAGAAAAAAAAAAGTGTGCATCACCGTAGTTTTTTTTCTTTCTTTTTTTTTTTGTGCATCAACGTAGTTATGAATGCTAAACTTGTTGTGAGAAGACACCGGAGCAAACACCTTCATATCTTCATTTTAAGAAGAAGAGAGACAGTAGTTTTGGACTTTGGCCTTTTTTGGAGGAGTTTCAGCGATGTCTGAGAAACTTGCCGCTGTGGAGACCTGCTTTAATGAGGTGAGCGTCGCTAAATTCATCAAAACAAAAGCACGTGTAGTTTTCCTCCTGCTCTCATCTACTAACGGAGAATGAATGGCATTTCTGTAGTTTTAATGATGTGTAGGTCGGATGAATGCGACCTGGCCGTTCAGACTGAAGTCGCATGTCAAAAGATCAGATACGTATCGGATTTAGGACCACATACCCAAGTGGCCTGGGTCGCATTTGAAATGATCGGATCTGTGTCATTCAGACTGTCATAAAAAGATCAGATACAGGTTGCATAGGGGCAAAAAGATCAGATTTGGGTCACTTCAGGCTGCCGTCTGAACGAGGCCTTACTGATTCCATTTAAAAGCAGCAAAGTCTGCCATGGATAACATTTGTGACCATCAGTGCACATTAGCTACAGCTGCTCACCAGATACAAGCAAAAACCTCTCCACGGTACAACATGTGATAGAGGTAAGAGCTGAGTATCATTGATGTGAGGCACCGGTGTTTACTGTATAAAGGTCTCATTATGCTTCCTGCATGGAAATTCTGCATGGAAATAAGATAAATTTGGTGGCATTTATACTTCATACGGATTTTTGCTAGCAACGTGGAACAGCTGCTATTTTTCCTGGCCTTTTCCGTGCAGACTGTCCGCATAGTCAGAATATTGTCTTGGATGCTGATGTGGAAAATTAAGCTGCGCAGAGGCCACACGAAGGGGCGTGTCTAAAAAAAATGATGTTTTTTTTCCAAACCTCGCTAGCCGTTAGCGGTAGGAAGCATGCTAACCCACAAAAAATGTCATCAATGAGTTGCATGTGTGTGTGCTGATACAGTGAGATATTAATTGATATATTACCCATAGCTTTTCAACTTATGTACATCTTATATTTTGCATACCCCACCAATTATTATGAGTTTATTCTATTACCAATAATAACATATAAGTCCTATCTTGAGGACTTTGTTGAAATTGGAAACTGTGTCTCAGACAAAATGGCTGTGACCTGTGGGGTCCCCCAGGGGTTGATCCTGGGACCCCTCTTACTCAATCTATAGGCTACATGCTTCCATTGAGTCAGCTAATACGCAGCAATCTAGGGGTAATCATGGACTCAGACCTGAACTTAAACAGCCACGTTAAATCAATAATATCATCAGCTTTTTAGCATCTAAAAAACATTGCTAAGATCAAAGGTATAGTATCTAAAGCAGACTTAGAGAGACCAATCCATGCGTTTGTCTCCAGCAGGTTAGACTACAGTAACGGCCTGCTCACCCTTAAACTAAGCCAGCTGCTCCAGATCGCTGCGGCTCGAGTGCTGAGTACAGCCGAGTTGTTTACAAGTCTCTTCATGGTCTAGCACCAAAGTACATCTCTGACATGTTAGAGCCGAATGAACCATCTCGGGCTCTGAGAACCTCAGGGAGTGGTCTCCTGCTGGTTCCCTGAGTCAGGACTAAACATGGTGAGGCTGCGTTTCAGTTTTATCCAGCTAAAATCTGGAACAGTCTGCCAGAAGATGTGAGACAGGCCTCAACTCTGACCATGTTTAAATCCAGGCCGCAGACAGTTATTTTTAGCTGTGATATGGCAATCAAAAGTATTTTATCTGCATTTTTCACTTTTAATGTAATTAGTTAATGATAATATGTATGTTTTCATTGATTGGTATGATTGATTTCTTTCATCTTGTAATTTTATGAAATTGTGAGGTATGTAACCCCTTAAAAACTGAAGACATCACATTAACTTGAATGAATTACCACAGAGTGTTCTCTGTATACCTACTCTCTACTTTATCTCCCTCTCTACTATTGTTTGCCAGTGGCCACAGTTTGCACGGGCCCCACCTGAGCCATTAGCCATATGCTCCTGTTTAGACTGATTTATTGAGATGTATATACTCTACTTAACCTGCAGCGCGCAAACCTGCCGGGCCCCTGGACTGCGGTGCGCTCTGCTGTACGGCCCAGAATAGAACGGTGTGAAGAAGTTTGTGTGATCTGCCCACACTGCTCTGGAGCCTTTGACACGGTGAGGCTCTGTGGGCCTGACACGGCTAAATATAGAACCCACGAAGAGAGGAAGGAGCGCGGAGTCTAAAGCATCTGTCACACATTACCGTACCTGCAGTATTGTTAATTACATTAGCCTTAAGCATGTGGCAGTGCAGATGCTAGTTAGCCTATTGTTCTGACAGTTTTGAAATGTAATTAAAGGTCACAGATTGTGCTTTATTTAGTATAATTTAAATTCCGTATAGCATGTTTTCCTTTCGGTTTTAGTCATGTATTATTTTCGAAAACATACCAAGAGAATTAAAGGCCCTGTACATTTTCACTGGTAGAGGAATGGAATTGGTCTTGTTTTTTCGAGTCCAAACCCAAACTTTCAAAATATTGTTAAGTCTTAAGACGGGAAACTGGTAAAACTTGATTTGCGGGAGTGCTACTTGGATGTAGATTCTTTGTTTAAAATTTGACTAGAACAATGTCCTGTTGGTGCTCTTCAGTGCAGGGACCATAGTGAGCAAACAGCAAAAAAACTGAGGCACTCAAAAAGGAAGACAAAGTTAAAAAGCCTTTATTTTACATGGCTTAACATGATTAAAAGGGAATCTTATTTGTATAGCGCTTTTCATATGACATAGTCACACCCAAAGCGCTTCACACATGAAAGGGAGGGGGCTCATTCACTCCAGGCTGATGGTGGTAAGCTACATTTGTAGCCAGTTTCCCCTGGGGTAGACTGACAGAAGGGGAAAGCCAACGCGTTTCGGCTCAGGGGCCTTCGTCAGGGCAGACTGGAGATGGTGGACTGGAGCCCTCTTTTGAAGTGGTTAGCAGGAGTCACATGCACAAGGTGGGCTGGCCCATAGTCACCTGGTG
>OMNZ01121625.1:4329-15274 GCA_900303255.1 Lesueurigobius sanzi
CAAACCTTTAAATGCATGAACTTACCACCAGCTGTTGCTGTTTTAATGACTTCCCTTTTCCTTCATTTGCTTAAGACTAAACCAGGTGTAAACTGGAACTAAGCCAGGTCTAAATCAGGACTAAACCCAGATTGAACCAGGTATAAATCAGGATTAAACCAGGACTAAACCAGGACTAAACGGGGACTAAACCAGGACTAAACCAGGACTAAACCAGTTCTAAACAAGTAAACCACTAACTCCGGTCTAAACCAGGTCTAAACCAGGTCTAAACCAGGACTAAACCAGGACTAAACCAGGTCTAAACCAGGTCTAAACCAGGTCTAAACCAGTTCTAAACAAGTAAACCACTAACTCCGGTCTAAACCAGGTCTAAACCAGGTCTAAACCAGGTCTAAACCAGTTCTAAACAAGTAAACCACTAACTCCGGTCTAAACCAGGACTAAACCAGGTCTAAACCAGGACTAAACCAGGACTAAACCAGGATTAAACCAGGTTTAAATCAGGACTAAACTAGGTTTAAACCAGGACTAAACCAGTTCATTGTAGAGAGGTCCCTTTGAAAATAAAATACTTTTACTTTTAACCCAATTTTAAAGATGTAATGAAGTAGAACGTACAGATACAGGCTCTAAAATGTAGTAAGTAAAAGTAAAAAGTATTCATCATAAAATGTACCTATAATTTGTACTTTTCACTTTGTTACTTTCCACCACTGAGAGCAGGGAGAGACATTCGACAGACTAGAAGAAACCATAAAGATGTAGAGCCTCTAAAAGTACCTCCTTGACATTTATGAGCAGAACTTTATCTCCGTCTGAGCCACAGAAGAACTTGTGCTGAATGTAAACAAGCCGGATTGTAATTCACATTTCAGAAGCCTTCTTTTTTTATGAATAGCTGCAATGTAATATTTAATAATGGAGCGCGGGAGTCGGCAGGCGTTGGGGCCGGCGGGGTGCGTTGAATACTAAACCCTGGTACGTGTGCCCCGGGTGGTGTGCTGCTGTTTGCATTCAGGACGTGTGAGAGGGGAGCTGTGTGCAGAAGGAGAGGGGATTAGGAGCAGAGGCACCATGGGGGGTGCTGCTCTTCATCCATTTTTCATGGCATTTCTCCTTTCAGATCTGCCGTCTTTGTACACGCGCCGGGCCGGTCCACATTCCCTTTTATCTTTAAGCATCTTTTTTCGGGCCGTCCGAGAGTACCATTCGGTTGACGGGCGCCGTGGCGGTGAGGGGTCAAGGATGTGGCACGCTGCTTTTCCGCTGCTCCACGACTGTCTTCAAAATCATGCTAATTTGGGAATTTTAATTGCTGCCAGACCTGCCAGAGTGTTTCTTCAGTGCTTTCAGACTCAGAATGAAAGCTGGCCCATGCTCCCAGCGCCAAACACAATGTGAAGATTACACCAGGAAGGGCATCTGGCAGCGAAATCCACATCAGATGAGGGGTTTGCAGTCAACTTCCTAAAATGATATTGTGTTTTTGTGTATTTTTATTAGGGCTGTCAAAGTTAACACTTTAAAGCATCATTAATACAAAAAAAAAAAAAATGAATAGCAAATTAATCACATCTTATGAGAGAAACTGGACACAAAGAGCTCAGGAAGTCAGTATCATGAAGTCGCTTTTTGGGGAAGGTGCTCTTTGGCGTTTGGGGAACAAAAACTTAAGAGAAAAACGAAAGACAAAGGCACTCCTCCCACATTATCATGCTCCATTTACATTTTCTAAAAAGCCTTTATTGTACTGGGCTAATTCAAATCTTTAAAAACATATTTCTGGTTTCTTCCACGAACAAGCCTTTGTCAAGAAGTGTGGGAGGAGTGGCTTGGTCTTTTGTTTTTCTCTTAAATCACATTCTATGTTTTAACCAACAGAGTCCAAACAAAGTGGTGTTTATGTACATTTACTTGAGGCATTTTGTATAAATGGATTTGATTCTAAACACAGCCCACACTTGCATTACAAATTATAAATTGTATGAAGTTAGGCTTTCACATTGGTTTATGAAATACCTATTAGTTGCTTAATTAAATGTGAGCCAATACTGGCTACCTGGTTTATGTCTGCCTAGCATTAGCAATGAAGATGGTAATTGCATTAGAATGAACTGTGATTCATTGTGATTAATCACATTTCAAAACTAGTACAGTAGCACAGTGGTTAGTGTTCAAAACACAGCTAGAAGATCCCGGGTTTGATCCCCTGGCCGGACGGAGGCTTTCTGTGTGGAGTTTCCATGTTCTCTCCGTGTCTGTGTAGGTTTCCTAAAAACGTACAATAGTTCAGTGTGAGTGTGTGAGTGGTGTGTTTACATGCATGGTTCTCATGTGTGTTTATCCCAATCAAATAAATAAATATTAATACAAGTGTGATTGATCTCATTTAAATAATTAATAGAGTCCCTCATTTTTATATAACTAACTACAGATCTATTACAATAACTCCGAACCTTGGTGTTCACATGATTCTGAGGAAGGAAAGGGTAGCATTTGCATGTGTCTCATATCAATAAAAGTCCTAGAACAAGGGTCAATGTCAGGTCTGAGGGCCAAATCCAGTGCCTCAGCGCACGGCCTCTGGTCCCACATGTTCTGATAGGAATACAGGTGCTCGTCAAAAAATTAGAATATCATGAAAAAGTTGATTTATTTCTGTAATTCCATTCAAAAAGTGAAACTTTCATAATGTATACATTCATTCCACACAGACTGATATATTTCAAGTGTTTATTGTATCTCAGAAAATTTGAATATGACTGGTGCCACATTCTGATCAGATAACGGACTCAAAACACTTGAAAGGCCTTTAAATGGTCTCTCAGTCTAGTTCACAATCATGGGGAAGTCTGCTTTTTTCATGATATTCAAATTTTTTGACGAGCACCTGCATTTATTCACAAAAGAAATTCAAAAACATCCATCTTCTTTAATGTAATTCGTTGCCGAGTCACAGGGAGAGAAGTCCAAGCCCAGATCACATTGCACCAGTCCCTTATGGCTCCTCCTGCAGGTGGTGGGTCCAGAGGAGGACAGCCTCACAACGCTCCTTCACCTCTGGGCGACGTGATGGTCATAAGGGGCTTCTGAACCGCTCTTGGTCCTAGGACCTGTTTGCCCTGGGAGACCCTACCAGGAGTATAATGCCCCGACACAGAGCTCCTATTCGGGTGCTCAAACCCCTCCACCACGATAAGGGGGAATTCAAAGACATTTAGTCCTCAACACTGTGTATATGGTAAATTCCTTAAAAAATACTGAATAACTACTTTATAAGCTGTATGAAGCCAGTATTAAAACAGTAAAAATGAGTTTGAGTTGGTGGGTGTTGGGAGTCGCTGGTGAACCCACTGGTATAACAGAGGTGACCCAGAGCAAATGAGAACTGGTCTATGGTAATGTACCTTATTTCCCCGGTGGATTCATGCAAACACATACGTCTTTTAAATGGCCTTTAAATAATGAATGACAGGAAATGAGGGTCTCTAGCATCACCATTATTGCGTCTCGACTATCACCCACTCAAGCTGCTTCCTCGTCACGACATGTAGACGATGCAGTTTTCCCCTCTACAAAGGAAGATACAGTACAATGGGTCGCGCTCAGGTGACATCACAACACTGTAAAGACCCTATATTTGAGGTGTAGCTCTGTAACTCCTCGGCCAATCCGCATGAAACAAAAACTGTCACAAAGTTCAACGTCTTCTCTGTCAGCACACATGAACTAAGGTCTCATTATCTTCTCATAAAGGTGTCCAAAAGTGGTGACAATATTCCAAAACATGTGCGTGATGTTGGCCAGTATGGACTTCTCTGTCACCAGTTGACAACCAGGGCTGTAAAGACAACAATACAGATTTGTTCTTAATTATGTAACCACTTAATTCTGATCATTTCATTCCAGGTTTGTTACTCACCAGCTCTTGGCTGACTTGGCTGCCAACTGCTTTGTGTAGCCTGTGTTTGTGCATGTTGCCATTTGTTTTCATGTGTTTTAGTTACAGGGCTACAAAGCATTGATCCCGGGCCAAGGCCAGACACATCGGATTTAGACGTCAGTGTGGGTTGTCTTTGACTGACTTAGTGTTTCAAAAGTTTAGCAACCGAACAAGAGAATCGGCATTTTATCGACGGTTTTAATTGCCCCGAAAATCTTCGTGAAACACTGCTGGAGAACCGCTTAACATAAAGTCAAAGTGTTATGAAGGGAAGGTGCTGCAGGTAAGTCAGTTTGGACCAGTTTGCTCCTTTAACATATAAACCTTCACCTGGAAACACATACAATGGCTCATCTTCACAGCTAGGTGTTTAATTGTTGCACCATTCAACGTTTCTCCATTTTTATAGTTTATCATTCATCATTATTAAAAAGACATATACGTACTGTAACACAGAGTTTTCAAGTCTTGGAGTAAACCAGGGGTGTCCAACTTTTTTGCACAACATGGAGGGCCAAAGACCTGGATAAATCCTGATTTACTCTTAAATTTGATCATATTTCGTTCTTGATTAGTCCTGATTATCCCAGGATTTGTTTAGCCCTGGTTTAGTCATAATTTTAGACCTGGTTTAGACCTGGGCCTTCTTTTAGTTCCATTTTAGCAGTGGTTTGGACATATACTTTAATCCAGGATTAGACCTGATTTGGTCCTTGTTTTAACCCTAGTTTAGACCTGGTTTAGAGCTATTCTACATGGTTTAGACTAGACTTGATTAAGGTTGGTTCAGTCCTGGAATAAACCTGGTTTAGACCTGGATCAGTTCTGCTTTATTCTTAGATTCGGCCGCATATAGTTGTTGATTAGTCCTGATTTAGTCCTGGATAAAGCTTTGTTTAGTCCTGGTATAGCCCTGATTTAGTCCTGGTTTAATCATAGTTTAGCCCTGGTTTAATCCTGATTTACACCTACTTTTAGGCCTGGTTTAGGCCTGGTTTAACCCTAGTTTAGAGCTGGTTTAGTCCTACTTTTAGTCCTGTATTAGAGCTGGTTTGGACCTACTTTAATCCAGGATTCGACCTGGTCTTGTCCTTGTTTTATCCTAATTGTGTAGAATTGTTACTAGAATTGTTGAACTTGCAGAAAAAAAATAATAATAATAATCTCTGGTGATGTGACTAATTCAAACAAGAAGTTTATGGGCCACCAAAAATTGGTCTCAGGGCCGCATTTGGCCCCCGTGCTGCACTTTGGGCACCCCTGGACTAAACCATAATTTGGAGTTTTTTCCAGAAGGATGTTTCAATATTTAATTCCTAGCCAGATGATAATAATAAATAAAACCATCCAAATAATATACTATATATAACTTTGGCTATTTCTATGCATAAAATACAGAAAAAATTAAAAAAAATTCTCATACAGTATTTATGTCAAATTTTGTCCCTCATTTTAAATTTGCCCTCTTCCCCTGCAGTGTCTGGCCTTAATGTGTGACAAGGTGTAGATGAAATGGGCACAATCCAAGGCATGAGTTGTACAAATGCTGGTGAGCTGGAATGTGGATTTTCCGGCACTTTGGCTCCTGTGAATGAACACCACGCTTATAGGTTTGATCCGGTGGCAACGCAGTCTTACAAAGAGTGCCCAAAGTTTAACTTCAGAATAACATACTTCATGAATGTAAAGGTGTATGTACCTGCTAAAATGGAATTAGGAACATTTTGATGTCCTCACGTCCACAGATAAACATGCATTTGGAGAATGGGTAAATAATAAATATGTATTTTATGCACTGCTGAAGGAAGTGGGTGAAGTATTATGCATTGGCCAGGATCAGCTGGGACCAAACCAACAACATTATATTATTGCACTGGGAAAATGCTTTAAAATGTCTTAAAACAAGCTAAAGATATTTAATCTAGGTCAGAGGGGCCCAAAATATTGTACATGCAGGGCCAAAATGGAAAACAATTAGTGGGCGAAAGGCCAAACGCAACACTGTTTAATAAATAAAAAGACCAAATGTAAACAGACTTATGATTAAATGCCCTTTAATTACTATGATACTGAGTAGAACAGGCTGTTTTGTGTGCTTAGTAACTACTGACACTATTCATATTCATTGCACAAATTAATCAAAGTACCGTAAATACTTACCGTAGATACTTACAAATCTATAGGCATCACCAAATGAGGGCCGAGTTTAGCGGCGGGCCTCACTTTGGACACTCCTGATCTAGGTCATTTTCTCTGACCTAGTGGGAAAAAAGCACATTTTGTCTTAAAGAACAATCTTAAAAGAAGATATTTTGTGTACATTGGTTGATGTTTCATTCACAATTTCAGTTAATAACTACTTATATTACTTATTATTGATATTATTTATTTAAGTCTCTGGAGTTCAAAGTGCTTGTACTTGCAAATCTAGCCTTTAATTTAGTAGTACATCCATCCATCCATCCATCCATCTTCTTCCTTTTATCCTTTGCCGGGTCATGGGGGCAGCAGTCCAAACTGCCCGGATCACACTGCACCAGTCCCTTATGGCTCCTCCTGCAGGTGGTGGGTCCACAGGAGGATCACCTCTGGGCGATGCATCCGGCCTTGATGGTCTCATCATAAAGGGATTCTGAACTGCTCTTGGTCTGACCCGTCACCTAGGGCCTGTTTGCCATAGGAGACCCTACCAGGAGCACAATGCCCCAGACAACAGAGCTCCTAGGCTTATTCGGGTGCTCAAACCCCTCCACCACGATAAGGTGTTGGTTCGGGGAGAGGAGTAGTACATTTGTTCTAATAATAAGCTCATAAGCATAAATTCAAACCTGCCATATTATTCTTACGGCTGAAAGTCCTTTCTACTACATTATGCACATGTTTCTGAATATTGTCTCCACTTTAGGACACATTGAGGAGATACTTATAGGATCTTAGTTCATACAGTATGTGCTGCTCACATGGATCTGCACAGGAGCAATAAACTAAGACTAGAAATCTGCATTTTGACAGTTACCAGCATACAATACATCACACAGCTCCACCTCAGTCTTAAGCTATAGGTTCTTTAGAATGCTGTGATGTCACGTGAACGCACCCTATTGGGCCATATGGATTGAGTACAACAAGTTTAGAACTATTGTGCAGCAATGCCATTTCAAAATCAACAAGTCTGAGATAAAAATAGATTTACGGTTTACAACGGACCAACGACCGTAGTGAACAGGACAGACAAGTTCCCATTGAGAACACTTCCAGCTTTTCCTGCTCCTGATTTGGAACAGATTTCAGCGATTGTCCCCGTCTGACCCCGTTGACTATTGAATGTAGACTAGTCCACCTACTCACCGTGCATTTCCTCATCGGGTTTCACAGTTAGAGCTAACATTTGAGAGGAGGAGAGGTGATTAACACATACAGTATTTACACATCATTCATTTAGATATACAGTATGGCTTAAAATAACACCACATCCATCGTCTTCCAAGGCAGATTAAGGGGAGACAGTAGAGGCAGAACTCTTTTTTACTTCTCCAATTTTCAGGTCTTGGGCCAATTTACGCTCTTAACATTATAAGCTGTCACCAGGAAACTTAATCATTACAATTAGGAGGGTAATTATTGCACCGATGCAATGTTTCTCCATGAAAGTATAACTTCAATGGGTATTTTCTCAAACATCTCCACTTAAGTAGGTCCTACAGACTCCAAACCTTCCAATCTTGTACCTGACAATATTTTGAAGGTTTGCTCTGAAGGATTTTTTCAATAATTCCTATTCCTAACCCCAAAAAACAAGCATAAACTAGGAGTAATTAGAACACTCCAACACAGAGGGAAAGAAGAAAGGAGAACTACATGTCCAGAGAGCCCTTGGTTGTACTAAATGGTCAACATGGACAAACAGGCGACAGAACCAAGAAAGAGAGGAGTAGCGGTGCCTTATGTAGCGAAGGTCTCAGAAAAACTGCGGAGGATTTTTCGACAACATAAAATCCCAGTCTATTTCAAACCAATGAACACATTGAGACAAAAAATTGTTCATCCTAAAGACAAAACCCCAAGCCACAAACAGATCAACATAGTTTATTCAATTGAGTGCAAGGAAGAAAAGTGGAAAGAACATAACATTGGAGAGATGAAACAATTACTTCATAGGAGGCTTTATCAACACCGAAGAGAGAGAGCTCTAGTGGCCCACAGTCGGCTGTGCATCTCCATCTCAAAGCCACCAATCACCCATTTGAGGACAGTGAAGGTAAGATTTTAGCTAAAGAGAACAGATGGTTTGAGCGGGGAGTGAAAGAAGCCATATTTGTTAAAAGAGAGAGTCCATCCATGAACCGCAATGGAGGACTGAGATTTGATTTGGCACCAACCTACAACATCCTTAGACAGAAACCATCTCTATGTCATGCTAATGAAGCTGGACCACTGACCAGAGCAGGACCATAGAGAAGTGTGAACAGAAGTGTGACCATAGAGAAGTGTGAACAGCCTTAGAAAAAAGCCAATAGGAGCAGTAATTAGGTGCAAATAGGCCAAGATGTTTTCCAACCTTTAGGACCAAGAGAGGTGGGACTTAAGGTGGACACACACTACAGGATTTTAAATCTTTTGAGACAAAAAAAATCTGTGCACAGACCACACACACTAAAGGACAGACATGAGGACACACATACACACACATGAGGAGTCCCACCACAGATCATGCCATGAGAGAAGGTTTTTTATTGAGCCAAGCCTAAAAATCTGGCTAAAAATCCTGTAGTGTGTGTCCAGCTTTAGAGGTTAACTCCTCCTACTGGTTTCTTCTTAAAAGACCCACTCATGTGTCAGTCTGCTCATTTGCTGACATAGCTCTTTGGATAAAGAGCGAAACGTCCCAGTCTTCAACAACAGAGTACAGATGAAGACTGAAGAATTGTTGACTACGATGGACAGCTCTTGTACGACTGAGAACCTACACAGACCCAAAAAACAAGATTTTTTTTAATTTTACATATTTATTAACTTAGTCTTTTAGCATATTCCTTTGCCCAATAAATCAATAAAACATGAAGTTTGCTTGCAACATTAGTAAGAATACCGCCCTGTAACATCCACTGCAGATAACGCCTCATTTTAGAAGATCTGATACATTCCTACACGCGCACATCACATTCGAGTTATACAGCAGTAAAGAGCAATGTCTTGAGGATCGTTCTCCAACACAAAGCCGGGCTGGCTCTTGTACTCTCTCTGACCCACGGTTTATCAGTCGGGACGATGCCTGCCCTTCCTCAAAGGCCAGAGCAGCTGAAAGGTTAAGGCCCACAGAAGTAGGGCACATGCTGGAGTTGTTAGAGGGAAATGCTGGATGATAACAAGACAGGGAGATGTATTATTGCACAAGTGAGTAAAGAGAGTTAAAGATTGGTTAAAACTTGGGGTTTAATCTATTTTTAACATCATGCCATCCTCGAAAAGGCATGAAGTCGATCGAAATGAATGACCGAGACTTTCAAAAAAAGAGTATCTCAGATCTCTCTTTGTTTGATCAAATATTAAATGATCAAATGTCTAAGAGTCTAAGTTATGGCAAACACAGTAGGACAAAGAAACCAAGAAACTCCGACCAAGCAAAACCTAAAAAACGGATTGTGAATCTATCTTGAAATATTATTCCAATTTTTTGCAGTGGTCAGTCGTGTAGACGTGACATCGAGTCGCACACAGTCCGTCAGCTTTATTCACTATTTTGTGCATTTAAAAAAATTATTTATAGACCAACCACAGTTTTGCTTCATTTAGAAAGCGGTGTGGGACTATAAGAGCAAGACTGTGGGGGCAACAAGACAATCCAATGTTCCTTTGTGGATTTTTGATGACGGTGGAAGTGAAATAATAAAAAATTATGTTGTGGTTAAATGAGGTTGCAATGGTTTGGCCTGTAAAAAAAAAAAACATTTTCCCGCAAAAAGGTATTTTTCCTCCCTCTGGTGTAGCAAATAACAATAGAAATGGATCAGCTGTCACTAATTTGCAACTTTGAAATATTTTGCTGTGTAAAACACATACTGTACGTCAGTAACTGTATCTGAAAGCGTAGAGCCATTTTTGGGGTCTATTGGTCTTAAGGTCCCCATTTTTGGGGACTTGCCACTTTTAGAGACAATCCTTGTTTATTTGAATCTATTTTTTAAAATGTGTTCACAAAAAAAAGTGTATTTTTTTTTTCTTGGAAAAACTGTATTTTATGACCAAATATATAAATAGGATCCAAAATGTTCAATTTCATTGAAATATTACAAATTTGAAATTTTTGGCCAAAAAATGCCAAATTGTGCCCTATTTATAACAATGGGATTATTTTAGATCAAAACCTCAATAACTTTGATGTTTATTTGCTTGTTTACAATGAAAACAAGCTGCTGACCTGCTATAATGTGTTTTTTTAGGCGGAATTCATATTTTCTGTCTTTCAACCTCAATTACTCAGGCCCACTATGATTTTCTTGAAAATTTTCACATCTACAGTATCCCCATAGAAATTCATATCATATGAGAGCAATATGAACATTTTAGACATTTTACAAGCTGTTAAGGCCTTCCAGAGTATATGTATACCAAATTTGGAAAAAACAGCCTTAGGGCTTAAGAGGTTATGCTCTTCCTTAATTCTGTACATCCACCTCTAACTAGTCTACCAAACCATACATTTAAACCTGGCTCTATCAATTATTTAGATGTTGTCGCCAAAAAATTGGAAAATGACTGAAAACTTACATATTCCCCCTCATGTTAGTAATCCACATGGCCCGCCTTAACACCCATCAACCTTTCCATTAAGTTTGGTATAGCCCCCGTTATTTTACTGGCTCATTTCCATACAGGTGGGGGGTGTTCTGTATCGGAATCACCCCCCACTCGGCCACACCACCACCACAATGACCACCACCACCACCACCCCCCCCCCCCCCCCCCCCCCCCCCCCCCCCCCCCCCCCCCCCCGGGGGG
>OMNZ01121638.1:0-13666 GCA_900303255.1 Lesueurigobius sanzi
CAGCATCAGATGATACTGGTTCAATCTGTTATGGAAATAAAGAGTCCAAGCACTTGATGATGCACCATTAGGAGGTGTTTCAGAAGCAATAAAACAAAAAAGTACCAGGCGAAAATAACAATAAAAAATTTCCCAAGTCCTCAGAGGGTTAAGACTCGCTCTGGATCGATTGCTCAGGTCTCGATGTCCAGGAACTTTACTGCGAAATTTTTCACTGCGAATTTCACTCTGAATTTCTTCTGTTGAATTTAAGCTTGAATTTTTTTTACATTTAATATTTTATGGGTGAATTTTTCTATTTGATTTTTTTTTTTTACTTCAAATTTTACACTGAACTGAACATTTTGTGACTGAAGTTTGGAGACACAAAGATGTTTTTTCAGTCTTAAAAAAATTCAAAACGTGAAATTCAAAGACATTTAAAATTGACAAAGTGACGACACAAAAGAATCCTCCATATGGTGCCTGCTGCAGTGATCCCTGTCTCCACGGCCCGTCCTGCCTTTGTAGCAGACATTACGTTTTAGAACTGCGTCATCTCAGTCTGTGGCTCTGCTTTGTGGTTCTTGTTCACCGACTCTAACAACGTACATCTTAAAAATGACTTACATTTAAGATTTATGTGAAGTTTTAACCATTAACTCAGCACTACAGACATAAATCAATGCAAAAATGACAGCAACATTACCTTGACTCGTAAAACACACTTTGGTTATGTCGGACAACTGGAAATATCACTTACGTCGTGTAAAATGCATTAGGTGTGGCACTCTAGTAACAAGGAGAAAAATACTGGCCTAAAACTAGAGTTAGTTACTCCCACTTCAAGAATGTTACAAGTTAAATTGACATACTGTACCTCTCAAAGCCTTTTTTAAATTTCACATAATTCTTTTCTACCTGCTCTATAGGTTCAAAGTGCTTTATATCATTCATGCACCAGTGTATGCAGACACTGGGGGCAAGGTCGGTGAACACTGGGTTCAAACTCCTCAGATTGGTACGAGCTCTCAGTGTTTTTGTCAAAGTGTCTTGCCCAAGGACACTACGGCTGTCCACACTATTCCCTCTATAGGGCACTATATAGTCGACACGGCTGTCCGAATGTCCAGAGAGAAAAAAAGTAGTGTACTTGAAATTTCTAAACGATGAATCTTGAAAAGTAGTGAACAGCGATGGTCACTTGACGGCCCGATATAGACCACAATGCATTGGGGCGTGGGACAGCTGATAGCGACTGGACTCAATAGGGATCAATCAAACTGTCCAAAGTGCTGCTTTAGTGGCGTGTTGTGGATTATTTATGAAAACGTTGCTAACTTTAGCTGCTAACCTTTAGCTTGAGATCGCTAGCTTCAAAGCATTATACTGTATGTATATTTTAGATCTTTAGATATTTTGATCTAATTGTTCTTTTAGTTATTGAACATTTAGCCTATGTTGATTTTTAGCACGACAATACAGATGCGGCGCTGCACGTGGTTCTTTTAGGACTCTTCCTCTGGCAAACTAAAGATGGAAAAGATGGATTTTAGGGCTGTCACTAACGATTATTTAGGTCATCGATTAATAGGCTGATTATTTTTACGATTAATCGATTAATCGGTTGGCGCAAAAAGGTTCATGGAAAGTGTAATTGTTAAAAGCTTTTTGCACATGAAGCTAAAGTGACTCCGTTTGAGGACGTCTTGATGGAGTAAAGTTAAAGCTAATGTTTGTAGGATGCTCTTTGTACAAGTTCCACATGTCATTATTCATTTGAAAGCTAAGAACCTCTAAAATTCACTCTGGGATTGTAAAAGTGAGAGCGAGAGAGTCCTCTTTCTGCTCGGATTAGATTATGATCCAAGATTTGGAACAATCAGAGCAATAATATTGGCAAAAAAAACTTCTAGAACCAATGCCTTCAGAGTCAACATAGTTTTTTCACAAAAAATACAAAATTTTGATGTAATTCTTACTCTGTCTGAGTCTGTATATCCCAGAAACCATTAATCCATTACTAAAATACTATTTCAATAATCGATTAGTTGACGATTAATCGATTAGTTGTTTCAGCCCTAATGGATTTGCTCTCTGCACATTGGATTATTTAACCTGACTTACTGAATATTTGGTGGATTTAACATCAGATGTCAACATGCTCATGACAAACAACGATTTACCTCGAGTCCTAAAATGATCATGATTAATATATTATAATGGTGGTAATTGTAAAAGCAGTTAATCTTGACATGCCTACGCAGGGCTGGGCGATACGGCCAAAATATCTTATCACAATTTTCTTTAGTTTAAATCCCGATTTAGATTTTCTCACAATTCATGTGTATGATGTCTTTTAAAGGGGACTAAAGCCATCTGCTTCTTCTTGGGTTTAGACCTGCTCTTGGTCTTGTTTAAGACCTGTTTTAGTCCAAGTTTCAGTCCGTACAGAGTTTTGACATGTGTCCCTCATGGTTTAGTCCTGGTTCAGTCTGTGATATTGTCCTGGTTTAGACCTGATTAAGAGCCAGTTTTCTATTGCTTTATTTCTGATTGAGTCCTTGGGTTTAGACCTGATTCAGAGCCAGTTTTCTATTGCTTTATTTCTGATTGAGTCCTTGGGTTTAGACCTGATTCAGAGCCAGTTTTCTATTGCTTTATTTCTGATTGAGTCCTTGGGTTTAGACCTAGTTCAAGCCTGGTTTAGTCCTGGGTAATCATCGTTTCATTCAGGCCCTGGTTTAGTCCTTCTTTGCTTGGTCCTGTTTAGACCTTCTTTGCTTTAGTTTGGTTTAATTCTTGCTGGTTTAGTCCTGATATTGTCCAATTTTAGACCTGGTTTAGACCTAGTTTTCTCCTGGTTTGTTCTGGTTTAATCCTGCAGTGAGTGGAGTAAAGTTAGTATTTGAGCTCAGAGCTGCGGTAAACTAGCCTGGCCATAGCCAGCCATAAACTCTGGTCAATTATCATTTTCCCTACATGTACTGTACATGTACTGTACATGTACTGTACATGTACTGTACATGTACTGTACGTCTGGGTCTGATCTCAGTGGCTGCGTTAACATCGGTTGAATTGCCTCGGACCATTCAGTGAGCGGGGGAGGGGGGTGTTGTAGGTGACGTCAGGCATATGCAGGAAATTATAATACCAATACTCACTAGCCTGGCCTTAGCCGGATGGCTAAGGCCAGGCTAGTGAGTGGCTAAAATCAGATCCAATCGTTTCAAAAGGAGTTGACCCCTCCCACCTGAAAACGGAGCTCAATTGTGAAGATCCGATGATACAAGGGTATGGTAAGACCAGGCTACCACTAACCATGAAAAAAATATTTTTGTGTTATTCATATGAAAATGGCCAAAAAATTAAACTTTTGAGCTCAACTGTACTATAGCATGCACCATTGTGGGCTTTTACCCATGTTATTATATTGTATAGTATAGTATAGTATAGTATAGTATAGTATTTTGCCTAATTCATGCAGTTTTGAGGAATCTTGGTGTCTTTGGTTGTTTCTACTTCTACTACAGAATGTGCTTCTGTAGTTCATTCATTTTGTTGTGAATAGAATCCGAAAGTGTCATTTTCAACGCCCATAAAACACCACCACACTCTTCATCAAGGCGCCATTGGCTTGTTAGCATGGCTATAAATGGTAGCTTGAAGCGTATGTTTATGGTTAATTCCCCCTGCTGCCAGAAGAGGGCACTCTAAGAAAGTCGCATGATATTTAAAAGAGCAAGCCATACTCATCAAGTGTCTTTTGCACACAGTACATGTAGCCATTAAATTATGAATTTGAAATATGTCTGGTCTTAGGAGGTGCCCAGAATAATTTCCATAAGCCGTAATTAAGTGTGGTGCTTCTTATTGCAAAGAAATTAAGTTCTAGTACTATTACCTCTCTCTTTGAAGTCACTAATGAAAGAAGAACAAACATATTTGGTGTTCGGTACATAAAGCAAGTTCATTACTCCTACTGCAGTACATGCCACTTCTGAAAACGGTCACATCTGGAAACCATATTACACCTTTGCCCTTCGTTTTATTACTAAACTCTTCTCCAATTGAAGTTTGTTTTGCATAAAAAAGCCCATGCCTCGTTTTATGTCCAAGTAATGGCTATAACACAAAGTCGCACAAAGTTTGTTTCGAGCGAGAAACCACGTGGACTCCACTCTTCATGTCTGTCAAGCCTTTACTCATGTTGAAATAGTAGCAATAACTCTTTTACAAAGTTTTTTTCAAGTTTCTTGTATTGTAACTTCAGGAACATGCTATTCTATTCTACACATGTTCAGACATATGGAACATTTCTCTCTAGGAGTTCGTCGGACATTTTTATACATTTTATGAGCTCGTACTTTTCCACATGCCGCAGCCACATCTGTGCAAGGTTTCAAAATCCCGATTCCACCTGCTGTAAATCTGTGCGGTTGCCGTGTGAATTAAGTGAACCAAGCTAGTGCAGCTCTAGACCTTGAGATAGTTGTTTTTTTTTTTCCTGTGCAGCTTTCCTGGGCCCTGAGTGACGTCCTGCAGGCTTCTAAGATCCCTCTCATCCCACGGTTCAACACTTCACTTTGCCTTTACGCCACTCCACTTAATGTGCCGCAGATAAAGCCGTGAGAGAAGAGCCCCTGCGGTTGACCGGAGCTGCGCGTTCTTCAGACCTGTCCCGGATTGAAGTTGGGGAAAGTGGAGGTGATGATGATGATGATGATGGCCCACCGCTACACAAGGACGCACGCTGTATACGGACACGGAACGACAACTTTATGGTTTGCTCAAGATGGATTCAATTAACCAGTCTGGTAGGTTTTATTACACTGAATATTTTTGAACACAACTATAACTTTTTTTTACATCAATTTGCAATTTTCTTGTAGCGTCTTTTGATAGTGTTGGGGGTCAGTGGAACTAAACTATAAGCCTTAGTCAGGGCATATCCTGCCAGAGTAAAGCCAGAGTGAGAAGTTTGAGTTATAGGCAAGACAAGGCCACTCTCTCCTTTTGCGTTTTGGTGTTTGGGATATCATTAGTTTGCCAGATTTAGGGCTGTGAAATGTTGATAAAATGTGAAAATTAAAAGTGTGTTATTACACTTATTGGTACTACTACAGTAATGCATTACCAAAATAACATAATAGAGTAAAACCTAATTATTAAATCAATGTGTTCCTCCTCCCCGCTCCTCTCAAGCCAGCACCCAGATAGTATGGTGTTTGTCATGTCTATGGCTCTCAGTCATCCAGGAATTATCCATACTAGTGAAGCTTTAAATATCATTGACTGGACTGGGTTGATTGAGTGGAGGATGTCTTCAACTCATCCATCCAACACACCCATCCATCTATCCATCTTCCTCCGCTAATCCATAGTCCAAGCGGCCCGGATCACACTGCACCAGTCCCTTATGGCTCCTCCTGCAGGTGGTGTGTCTAAGGGAGGACGGCCCCACCACGCTCCCTCACCTCTGAGCGATGTAATCGGCCTTGATGGTCTCTCGTCATAAGGAGCTTCTGAACCGCTTTTGGTCTGAGCCGTCACCTAGGACCTGTTTGCCATAGGGGGCGCCAAGACCCAGACAACATAGCTTTTATTCGGGTGCTCAAACCCCTCCACCACGATAAGGGGGCGGTTCGAGGAGGGGTTGAATGTGGATACTTGATTTCTTTTTAAATTTTTTCAATTAGGACTAAAATAATCATGATTATTCCATTACTGCAAAAGTTGTTTTGTTTTTTTTAATTTAAATCATTTTGATCAGTTAAAACAAAATACAACATCAAGAAATAACAAATGTGCCAATGGCCGAAAAGGCCTAGGCTGAAGCTTATTTTGCCTTGCCTTATCACAATTTACATTATTCACAATATATACATGAATCATAGATACAGTAATTTATATCAATCAAGAAACAAGAACCGTTCAATTCAAAAAACATACGTTTAGTTATTTAGAACTGAAGATGTTTTGCTCCTCATTCAGGAAGCTTCCCCTTTTCAAAACTAACCTTTTGCTGAAGTGTACATGTGATCACAGAGTTGCTGACGCTGACAATATTCTTCTATCAATTTTTCATATAAAAAGTGAACTACTTAATGCTGGACCTTATTGCAACTATCTGTACCCAGTGGTTTTGTCCCTAATACAAGATAAGTTTTGTTTTGAATAGTTTGGCATAGCCGTCCCCACAAAAGCGTTCTGCACCTGAAGGACACCTCATTTTATTCCACATTATAGACTCGACTCACAACAAAAGACTTCTTCAAAAGCCCTTTCCAATCAGAGGCTGGGCTGACTGCTTTGGGACGGCTGATTATGGCCACTGCACTGCGGCGCTGACACGATTTGCCCGCACCTGCACTGGAGCACCCCTTTGTCTGCGAATGGATGCTATAATGAGAAAATTGAGGCGATTTCTGAGGCCAATTCCCCACGTTCGGAATTTGTTTTCTCCCAAAATCTTTGTTGTGTTTTGTGCTGATATATGGCCTGGATGTGTCCGTCTCTCCCTCCTCCCACACGCTCGTCCCTCCTGACCGCTCCGCTGGGACTTCGCTGGGTGTATCTTTTCCTGTTTCCTTCGCCCACTTCCAATGCAATTTTCTCTTTATCAACATTTGATTTCCACCGAGTGAGTTGTCCTCGCCGCATCGAGCAACGTGATAGACGAGGTAGGGCCAGGGAAGCCGGGGGAGCGAGGAGGCTGTGTTTATCTAACTTGGCTTTATCGGAGTGCACCTCTGGACTGCTCTCGTCCTGTATCGCGGTATCATCAGCAGACATGACCACCGTCCCAACGCAGAGTGCACTTTTCATCTGCTGTTTTATCAAAGACTTCTGGTCATCAAAGTCGCGGTGTTAGCCCAGATTAGCTTTTGCACTCGGCATCAGAAGAACCGCCGAGCCACGTACTCCAAGCCATCACTATGCAAAGTTGTCAAAAGCAATTAGTTTGGTAGTTTAGTGTTTGTTCTGGAGTGGGCTTATCTAGTTACATAACAAAAATAAACAGCACAGCAAGGAAATATTGTGCAGATAAATAGATATATTCATTCACTTAATAAGGTGGATTCAGGTTCATGGGAGAGGCGTTTGAGAAGTTTGGGGTCTTTTGAGGTTCAGAGAATTGCACAGCTTCTCAAAACACAATTCTAGATGTGTTTTTGAACTAAGTGCAACATTTCCAACCGGGCGGGATGCTCACAGTTGGTTATGCAGTGTAGCTTATGAGATCATTTCAGTTTGAAACACAATGCGTCTGTGTAGGTTCACAGTCGTACAGGAGCTGTCCATCGTAGGCAAAAATTCTTCAGTCATCATCTGTACTCTGTAGTTGAAGTGTAGGACATTTCGGTCTTTATCCAAAAAGCTTTGTCAGTTTTGAATTGCAATGGGCAATGCCAGAGGCCGTCACAAAACACGTGCTGGCAGTGTTTTGGCCTCAATGTGAACTTGGGTAGGGATTATTTTGGGCCCTTCTAAGTCTACAAGAAGCTCCCCATTCCTTGATTAACTGTGATAATGTGATGAGACACAGAATGATAGTGAAATCTCCATCAGTTTGTCTTATGCCAGAAGAGTGATTTAAGGAGTTTGAGAGGCTCGTCAAGAGAAATATATAATGTAACAATTTATTTTTAAATTTTTTTAAAATTTATTTTAACTTAATTCATAAAAAATATTGCATTTTTTATTATTAAAAACTAAAATATACAGTTGTGCTCAAAGGTTCACGTACCCTGGAAGAATGTCAGGGTGTGTAAACTTATGCATTTCATAGAATATGAATGATGACACAAAAACCTTTATTCCACTCATGGCTAGTGGTTGTGTGAAGCCATTTATTGTCAAACTAGCGAAGAAACTAGCCAAATGTCCCTGATCAAAAGTTGACATATTTGCCGTGATGGTCGACGACTACTCCTCCTCCTCTGCCCCACTAACATCTGGGGTGCCACAAGGTTCCATTCTTGGCCCGGTTCTGTTTTCACTCTAGTCTACATGCTGCCACTTGGATCCATCATTGCCAAACACAATCTTTCATTCCACCTTTACGCTGATGACGTCCAGGTTTTTTTTCCAGTGTTTCCAAATGCTAACTCTGCTCTCGACTCACTCCACAGCTGCCTGTCTGACATCAAGAAATGGCTGGCACAGAACTTTCTCCACCTGAATGAGAATAAATCTGAATTCATTCTCTAGTTCTGGGGATGTTCCGCAACAAATTCAGTCCAGTGCCATGTGCCCATTTACCAAAAGGAACCTGGGAGTTGTTTTTGATAAGAAGCTGAAGTTTGACCAGCAAATCAGTTCTGTCGTCAAAGCCAGCTTCTTCCAGCTGCATATTTTGATTTAGGTTAAGCCATTCCTCTCGCGCCATGACCTTGAGTCAGCGATTCATGCTTTTATCAGTTCCCGTTTGGACTATTGTAACGCCCTCTACACTGGCCTCCCACAGTCGTCACTCCACCCTTTACAGCTAGTACAGAACGCAGCAGCCCATCTTCCTCCCTGGCTCCTTTGTATTTGACAGAGATTTTAACTGTACATCGCCTCAGCAGAGCTCTCCGTTCCTCTGATCACATGGTGCCCAGGTCCCGGTACAAACAGTGGGGCGATTCGTTCCTTTTCTGTTGCCGCGTCTAAACTGTGGAACAGCCTACCCCTCAGTCTGTGTTCCCACTGACCTGTTCCTGTTTAAGTCCAGGTTAAAGACTCATCTGTTCACACTGGCTTTTAACACCGAGGGCTAGAAATATACCTCCATTTCGTTTTATAGCAATTTCTGTGTTTTCATTGTTTCACCCTAATTGTTTTATCTTCCTGTGAAGCACTTTGGTCTTCTTTTGTTGTTGTAAAGTGTTATATGAATACATGTTGATTGATTACTAGAATAAATGGCCAAAGACAAGATAAGATAATACTTTATTGATCTCACAATGGAGAAATTTACTTGTTACAACAGCTCACACAGCTCTTAAAAGATTAAAGGTTATGTAAATATTTGAGCACAACTGTATATATATATACACATATACAGTATATACAGTATATGTACTGCATTGTGGTCTAATTGTTTCACATGCACTTTTTATGATTCATAAACAAATTTTATATAATTAAATGATAATCAATTATTGAACCAGGTATTACTCTATTACTCTTATGCTGTTGACTGTTTTATTATTACAGTCTCTTCTTTCCCTTTCCCTGTCTTTCTTCGTTATAAGATAATAACACAGGTAAAGTTCACCAAACCTTGAATTAATAATTTCCATCCTTTGACAGCACAGTTTTGACTTCAATTTCCCAAAAATGAAAGTAAGAAATAATACAATGTCCCGTCTTTCTCCCTATTCTTTGCCTAAAGACATCCATTGTGACAAATTCATAATTCAGAATCTTTTAATGATGTGATTAAAAAGTCATTAGCTTCTTTATGGCCTCCCTCACAGTCTCCTGTTATTTTTCCTCTGCGCTCCATGTTTCGCGCTTCCTCATTTGTCCCTAATGAAGGCTGATTTTTAATGAGCCCCCTCCCTCTCCTCTGTTTTGGCTTTTTCACTTTGAAGTTTGAAGCTCCCTCTGCGCTCTGATTGGACAGATCACTGCGTGTTGTGTAAGCGTATCCTTTGGGACAGCGGGTAATGGGGCTGTGTGAGGTACTGCTGTTTGGGACTCTTTATTAAAAGTGTGTTATTCAGCTCTGATCCTTTTCATTATATTACATTACAAGGGCAAAGTCAAATGGGAACATCAAGTAACCTGAGAAAGTCACAAAACTCGTTCTTTTTAGACATTCGTTAGTCAGAGCTTGTCCAAAGTTGCAATTTAGCGATCACCACCAATCAGTACACTTGTGGAAAGTGACAGGCTGTATGTCTAATTTAATATAATGCGTATAATTGACTGCCTGGCCCTGCATTTTGATGTAAAGTAGAACAAAGACAATACAAAACAATTATTTCCCAGCTGTGTGCTAACTGCTGATCATAGCACAGACATTTTACAAGAAAGAAAATACCAACTATTTGAAAGGAGGTCAAAATGCTTTAATAACTTTTTGGTTTATTATTATTATTATTGTGTGTTTTAGGACTGCAAGATTAATCGCTATCGAATCGACATCGCAATTTTAAATACTGCAATTACCTAACCTCAAAGGCTGAGGTTTTTTCTTCCTTGCCTCTCCGGCGTTTCATATAATAAATGAGTACAACTGCCATGTATAATAGCAGTTTTAGAAGTATATTTTGCTAACAGTACTAGAGCGGTGTCAATATTGGTAACCGTGATAAAAAGAAGGCACGATTAGCATTTTTTTCATAATTGGCATCATCGCTCAAGTAGTCAGTTCAGCAATGGCAGTGATAACATTGTGAATCACAATAATTTTGTCCAAGAAAATTGTGAGACAAAAATGTCCATATCGTCCCATGCCTAGACAATACTGAATTGCATGGAAAATATGCAACATAAATATATACTATTAAAATCGTAAATCGAATCGCAATTTCTGTCTGAAAAATCGCAATTACGAATTTTGTCAAAATCTCACCTCATGTGTTTTCTGTCCATAAGTTACCACAGAACATTTAATATTAGTTTTTGCCAAAAACGTTTGTAATTTTTGAATGGGATTTTAACTTCCGGCACCAGGCGGGGCTTGTACTGTGGCACTCCATAAACATGCACAATGCTTTTTTCTTTTTTTTTCAGCAGCTATTGTGAGCACAGGGGAACGAGGAAGGGAATTCAGGTCCAATCAGAAGGGGAGGGAGCTAGATTGTTTACTTTAAAATGTCTCTCTCTTTCCTCATTTTTCAAACTTATGGACTTCTACTTTAATATTTAGCCTTGAATATGAACAGATATATACATATATATATGGGTTTGCAGTGATGTCATGCATAGTTGTGGCCGCGGTTTTGTTGCCCGAAGTGGAATTATGCCACAATACAATAATTAGTAATACAGTATCACTACTCGCTACATGAACATAAAAGTCAATTGATTGATGAATGCTTAGTAAATTTCTCCATTGTGAGATCAATAAAGTATTATTCTTATCATATCTTAACGAACAGAGTACGTCTACATAAACAAACATATGGTTACAAGGCAAAGAGCAGTTAGTGGCAGCAGCCAGGATGAAGCAGGAGGCTCCCACACAGGCCAAAGATCTATTTCCACTCCTGAGACTAAATTAACACATCAAAGACGTAACAGACAACCTTTCTCTGTGATTTTTTTCTCGGGTTCAGTCAGTCCAGACCATAGATAGACATAGAGACACATAGACTGATACACTCTTGCACGAGCCAGCGATCATCAAAATGGCCAGTCACATGACCACTGAGGTCATGTGACTGAAACCCATGTATACCATGGACGAAAGTGTTGGCACCGCTGCACTTTTTCTATTAAATAAAGTATTTCTCGCAGAAGGTTACTGCAATTGCACATGTTTTGGAAAATATATCTGTTCATTTTCTTTGTGTGTATTAGAACAGTAGAAAAATGCTGCAAAAAAGGACACATTTGACATCATTTCACACACAACTCAGACAATGTGCCGGACAAAATTATTGGCACCCTTTCAGAATTGTGGGTAATTATCTTTGTTTCAAGCATTTCAATACATAAGATGGAAAAAATCTATAGAAAAATTTCAGGGGTGCCAACACTTGACTGTATGGTAAGTTCCATCGAAGCAGGCATTCATTTAGTCAACACTTTGATGAACTGC
The DNA here is from genome assembly GCA_900303255.1 of Lesueurigobius sanzi. Classification (NCBI taxonomy): domain Eukaryota; kingdom Metazoa; phylum Chordata; class Actinopteri; order Gobiiformes; family Gobiidae; genus Lesueurigobius; species Lesueurigobius sanzi. The sequence continues at coordinate 11,741 of OMNZ01121638.1, forward strand.
TATTTGTGAAATCAGAGAAAAGTCAACCATTGGCTACTTCACTTGTACTACAGGTGCTACTCTCTACACCGGCTAATAATGATGGAGGTTGACTTCATTTCGGTGTGTCCGAGTTTTTCCAATACCTTTCTTATTGTTTCGAGGCTGCTGTTTTGCAGTGTTTTATCACAGCCCAATGTTCATCTCTTGGACAAACAGCTGCATTTTTGTGAAGAGTGTGAGGCAGAGGAGAAAGAATCCATCTTTTTATTCTGTTTGTGTGGTCAGTGAAATGAAAGACTTATTGAGAAAGCTTTATAACGGTGTAGTGTTGCCTTGAACTCAATCAAACCTGACGAGAATCACAAGGACAACGCTCAACAAAGACATGGCACCCCCTGCAGATAAAACCTTGATTACCGCATGCTTCCTGTTGAACGTTTGTGCCAGTAATTGTCCCAAAATATAGTACAGCATCTGTGTGAGTTTTATAGACAAGTTGAATGTTATTGTTTATGGTCGATGATCCTGCGCATGGGGGCAAGAAGACAGGTCTAACGAGCTGACGGTAGTTAACTAATATCCCAATTGTCGTCTTTGAAACTTCCGACGCTCCTTTGCCTTGTTATTTTGGACACATCTAACAGCAGGAAGGCAAACAGAGGACCGTGAGCGGTGGCTACAGCGCAAAGCTAACTGTTGCTAACGCTAAGCTTCCTAACCTGTTTCAGTGGATATCAGTCCTCAACATTGGCCTGTTCAGTCTGGAGACATTTACTACAACTATTTAATCAACACACCAAGGCTTTACACTGTGGACACGATGCAAGTCACTCGATGGATATCATGTTTTGTGTCTGGACATGTGAGGCACATACTGTACCACAGCAATGAAAACGCTGGCTGTGTGTTTACTGAAATGCTCCGTGGTGGTGCCATTGCAGAAGATAACCATAAAGAAGGAGGCGAGGCATCAGGTGTGGATCTCATGGATGTATTATAATAACGTGGATCTGCCTGGACTAAATACAAGGCTATGTTGTATCTGCCCACTGTACATGCAAGGCAAGGTAAGGACCCACGATTTATATCATTCTAAATGAAAACAGACCACGCGGAAGTATAGCTAAATCACGATGCAGCAATGTGTATTGTTACTGGTATTGTGCGTTCATGTGACCGCACTAGATTCTAAAGAGGTAAAATTACGTTTATTATGGAGGTGGAGGGCAGCTGTAAAGTTTGTGGTCGTAATGTGGTGACTGTCGAAATGCATATTTTTAGCCTTAGTTTGTCGCTAATCGCTCTGTAATTTCTGGGCCAATCCACATGAAACAAGAGCTATCACAAAGTCAAATATCTTCTCTGTCAGCACAGATAAGGTGTAATTAATTTATAAAAAAAGGTGTGTCCAAAAGTGGAAACAATATTCAAAAACATGTGCGTGATGTTGGCCAGTAGAAAGGACATAAGAATAATATGGCAGGTTAAAGTGAATCCAATCTCTATGACGGTCATCAAGTCGCATTCTCTTCATCGCTGTAAGCCACTGCTTTTTGCGCTTTTTACATGCTGGAAATCGATAGTGCTAAGAGTGTGCGCCATGCTTTGTAATCCTATTTTTAGCGTCTGTTGTCAAAAGTTGCCATAATATTATCCAATGGCGCTGCACTTTCCTGTTGCCACCCATTCGGCAACCGACGTCATTGTCACGTGCGCGTGACGTCACACGTCAACTAGTCTATAGGGTGAATAAAAACAAAACAAACCACACAACCTCACACAACTGTGCATTTCAGCCAATCCAATGCCCTAATACATGGAGATGGTACTGGTGCATTTGAAGCTGCCTTGGATATAACTCTGGGTGACCAGCACTGATGCCTTCAGGGAGGAGACTGCGGAATCTACGGGTCAGTTCCAGTCGACTGAGGAACAGTTTCCCAT
>OMNZ01121682.1:7184-19376 GCA_900303255.1 Lesueurigobius sanzi
CACATTCCCTGAGACTCCACTGTTATACAAAATCGAATTGCAATCTGGATTAGCAAAGTACACAAAGTAGGTCACCAACCTCAGTTAAAGTCTCCCGGAGCTGTACGAGCAAACCTGGTTTGATGAATTGCAGTTTTGGCTTCAATCTTGCTCAACTTCCAATCACCGTAATTTGGAGTAAAGCTTTTCAATAACCACACTTGGTTGAACACATTTCATGCAGTGTCTGATCAGCTGGCACGCTATCGTCCAAAATTGTTGGAAACTCTCCATAGAGAGAGTTTTGCGGCTGTATTGCTTTACTTAACGTTTTCCAACCTGAGCGACAGATGGTGAATGAGCAGCAGTCTGAAGTAATGATAGCACTTACAATACTCCAGGCTGCACTGAGTAAATCACTGATTTTATTGCTGACTGGCACCAAGCCCCATTAGATGACAGCTTACTTGAAAAACCCTCTACCTCATCGTTTACAGTATTGCAGGGTCTAACGTGCGCATAAAGCACACGCATGGAGTCACTGTGTAAACAACTATAACAGGATTATCTTTGTCCAATTTAATTACTGTGTTTGGAGCGAACAGCCATTTCATCTGACGTGAACAATGATATTGGAGAAGTGATCTATGAGACAAATTTGAGAAGTGGCACAGGAAGAAATGTTGCGTCAGCACTGATATATTTTCTCTCCGAGTTATTTTAGTATATAGACAGGGTGGGTAGCGGCAAACCATGGGAGCTGTCTAAGTTTGTATGTTACATAAAATGTGTGTGAAAAGTTATGCAGAGTGAGTTACTTGCAACAAGTTTGGGGAGATTAAAAGTTTATACACTGTAGTGAGTTTCATTGTAAAGCTATTTACATGCAATTAAAACTGGTATTTGCAATATATACGGTTGTGCTCAAAAGTTTACATACCCTGGCAGAAAGTGTAAACATATGCATTTCATAGAACAAAAACCTTAATTTCTCATAGTGGTTGCTTGAAGCCATTTATTGTCTAAAATCGTTAGTTTATGCTTTTCAACTATAGAAACTAGCCAAATGTCCCTGATCAAAAGTTTACATATTGTGCATCTTGAAACAAATTTAGTCCACTTTTGTCAGAGTCCTGTATTTCAGCTGAAGTGATTTTTCTTTGCTCCGGAACAATATTTCTGGCAGTTGTTGAAGGTCATGTAAACGTTAGATCAGGGACATTTGCGTAGTTTCTGTTTCATGCTGATTTTAAAAGAGTAAACTCAGTTCTTTGACAATAAATGGCTTTGCACAACCTCTAACCATGGTGGGAAAAAAGATTTCTATCTTTCATTCATATTGAAAAAATGGCCAAAAAGATTCAAATGTTATGTAAACTTAAAACTGTATGTAAACTCTTGAGCACAACTGTATATACTGTATATGGTATTTAAACCATGACTTTTTCCAGTGCATGTTGGCCCCTTTGTCACTGGTTCTGTTTATTACTTTTATGGACAGAATTTCTTTCCGCACCCATGAGGAGCTCGAAGTAGAGATGCTGCTCCTCCGCATCAAGAGGAACCAGCTGAGGCTCTCTTCCAGCTGCCTCCTGGACCCGGGGAAGACCTGTGACTCGCTGGAGGGACTACATCTCTCAGCTGGCCTAGGCCTAGCCTGGGCAGGGAAGTCAATGGATGGATGTATGCATATTTTTACATTTTAATTCAACTTGCGGCAAGGGTTCAAGAGTGCAGTTGCAATTTCTCTGTGAATTGGCAATAAACTATATTTTATCATCTGTGTAGGTTCTCAGTCGTACAGGAGTTGTCCATCGTACGCCAAGATTCTTCAGTCTTCATCTGTACTCTGTAGTTGAAGTGTCGGACGTTTCGATCTTAGCCCAAAGATCTTCCTCAGTGAATAAAGACTTAAACATTTTCGTGGGTCTCTTAAGAGCAAACCAGAAGGAGGAGTTAACCTCTTAGTCTTGGTACTAAAGGTTGGAAAACATCTTAGCCTATTCATATTTCATAGGGCTACCTCTGTATTGTCTCACCCTTAAGTTCTAATGTTGTTGACACTTCCCTATGGTCGATAACGAGCCCTATTAAGTATGAGTAGGCTAAGATGTTTTCCAACCTTTAGTACCAAGAGAGGAGGGTTAACTCCTCCTTCTGGTTTGCTCTTAAGAGACCATCAAAAGTCTTTATTCACTGAGGACGATCTTTGGACTAGGATCGAAACGTCCGACACTTCAACTACACAGTGTACAGATAAAGACTGAAGAATCTTGGCCTACCTTTTAATATCTTACATCAAAGTCATATAAGCAACCCCATCCCCGGTACCATCAAAGAGTGCGCTTTTTGTCATGTAATTATTGATGTCCTTTTTACATCCCCACTGTTTGCGCTTTCATCTCCGTTACGTGCTCAAAGGACTGCAAAGCGGACCTGGCTGCGCTCCTGCATCTCAATGACCGGTGTACTCGGATGCAGATGGCACCGTGTTCAAAAGCTCTCCGCGGCTTTGAATATAAAATACCTCAAACGGCACACACACCTATGTAAAAGTCATGTCAAAGGCTGGTTTCCTCTCGCTCCGTTAGATCCATATTTCACAAGCCGCTGACTCCAGGACCTTTACAGCGCGAGGGCTGCGGGCACTGCAGCAGATGTTGTCGGCCGTGAGCTGAGAGGGTTCACCCGAATGCGGGGTCACTCTTTTCTTCTCTTTTAGAAGCGAGAATGACTTAATCTGATACAAACATCCTGGAGGCTACTTGCAGAAGATGTCACTGCAAGGCAACAGAAGAAAAAAAGAAAAGAGAAGTCTTCTGTGAGAGTATTTGGAAATTAAAATGTCTTACAATGATTACTTCAACTGCCTTTCATATTCTTCAGAGCCCAAAACATAAAGGTGTTAGCTTTACCTGCCGCCTGTTACTCTGGCCTACAAGCGGCAGGCTGTAAATGCTCCAAATCCACTTTGGCTGGGACTTCATGGGACACAACTAGATGATATTTTCTTTAAAGGTATCGCTCTAAAGGGTAAATCTGCTGAGAGGTGCCAGAGGTGAACTGGGAAAGTGCAGTGTGGGGAAAACTACAATATTGATCTGAAAATGTCTCCTGTAGCTGTAATACTCCACAGGCATTTATATAGGCATAGACGCCAATTGTGCCAAGGTGCCAAGGAAACGTCCATTACTCACCAGTGCAAATGATGATTTATCTACAATATTTTCATTGTAAATTCTCATTGAGGGTTTTAAACTATGAACGAACACATATGTAATCATGAAGTAAACAGAAAAGGGTGAAAACTCAAAAGAGGTATTATATTTCCCATCCATCCATCTATTCATCTTCTTCTGCTTATCCATTGCCGGGTCGTGCAGGATGCAGGAAGACAAGCTTTTCGTTTATCGATTTCCCCTTAATATAAAGAAAAGGTAGAAGTGGCTTCAACTGATAAGGTAGGCTAACGTTAAGCTAACCGCGGCAAATCATTTGTGTCAATGGTAACGTTAGTTTGGTCATAATTTTTACTCTTGATTTTAACAATTTGTAGATACATGTTACGGAAGCATAGAGGGTTCCCATGCAAAATATATTTTTTCTGCTGGTATCACATTTGTACAAGATAATTTCACGTTCTTACAAGACCATTTCAGGTTCGTACTAGATACATATCACGTTATTTCATGATACCAAATTATCTTGTTCATACAAGATAAGTAATTTTCTTGTTATTATGTGAAAATCCACGTTTATCATTTCACTTGCTATTAGCCCCACAGCACAGCCGGAGGTGTGCAGGGGCGGGTCCACATGATACCATCATTTGGTATCATGAAATAACGTAACGTAACTTGTAACAACGTGATCCGTATCTTGTAAAAACATGAAATTATCTTGTACAAATGTGATGCTAGCAGAAAAAATATATTGCACGTGTGAACCCTCTACGCTTCCATAACATGTAGTCTGTAGAAATTCATAATATTATTCAGAGCCTCTGTTCTTGTGGATTTAACATTTTGTCTGTTGTGCTTCACGTATAGCCTTTTTAAAACGTTCATGGGTGAATCCAGGAAATGTTGCTGATTCATGTAACACCCTTGATAACGGATGGTTACGTGGTAACCCAGGTTCTCTTAGTGGAGAGACTCTCTTCCCATATGGAATATGTAGGGAGAGAGTCTCGACACGAAAGACAACAAGGATATTACACGGAAATAAGTATGTTTCAGTCTGACCCCTTTGGAGATAGTGACTTGAATCAAGGTTTTCATTATGCCAAAATATAGGGCTTTCAATAAAATAGTTTCTCCTATATGACCCCATGAAGGCCAAATCAGCAACATGTCCTGGGCTGTGTCCGAATGTCCACACTATTCCCTATCTACTCATTCACTATATAGTCCCGCACTGTATAGTAGACTATATAGTGGACTCATTTTATTGGCAATTCGGACATGTTTCTCCTCACTACTTTCTCCTAGCCGCTGGTCACGTGACTCGAGCGCAGCAGTGACGTGGTTTACGGAGGAGAGATAGGGAGCATCGCGTCCGAAATGTATACAAGACGAGTGCACTACATGAGCTGAAAAAGTTCCCAAAACTCCGCAAATAATGGATTTCTGCGACCAAGACCGACCCAATTCAAGAGACACTTTATTATTTGGGGTCATATATTAGTCCGACAAGTTTTACTCAACGTGGATTTTACAATAATGAAGAAAACAGCTTGGATTTTTGCATTTTACCAGAGAAGAGAAGCTAGCGATGTCAAGCTAAAGGTAAGCAGCTAACATTAGCATCTTTTCCCCGTAGCGGGTCATATTTAAGGGGTTTTTATTCATAAATAATCCACAACTCGCCACTAAAGCCGTGTTTTGAAGAGTTTCATTCATCCGTGTCGGGTCCTGATGCTGTGCGCTGGTCACGTCAGACACTCCCAGTGCATTGTGGTCTATATTGACCGGTTTAGTGACCATCGCTGCTCACTACTTTTCGAGATGCATTGTGGGAAATTTTCAGTGCACTACTTTTTTCTCTCTGGACATTCGGACACCCCTAGAAAATGGTGTATCTACTATATACTGTACTATATAGTGAATAGTGTGGACATTCGGACACAGCCCTGGATTGGGCCGAGAGGTAGTGGATAGCTTAACGTTAGCCTACCTTATTAGTTGAAGCCACTTCTAACTTTTCTTTTTATTAGAGGTAAATCGAAAGTTTGTCTCCCTTGCAGCTGTTATTTTCAGTTCTGTTTTTGCTAAACGGACCACAGCACAGAGGCATGGTTCTGGAAAACAACATCTTACACACAAGACACAATGAAGTTGCCGGCGGCTTGGACCCAGAAGTGGAGTTGTGCCACTTAACAAACGGATACCAAAAGTTGCTATCAATTTTTCAAACCAACTTCAGCTTTTAGGGCTGATGAAATATAAAAGAATATTGATTCCAAAATGTTGTAAAATGAACATTTGGCTCAGGTCACATAGCATTTTATAGCACGGCATTTTATAGTGTGATATTTTAAATGTAAGAGCTACTATTTCAACCCAGTTCAGAACATACAGACTTGTGTATGTTGCATTTACTATGCATAAATTCTGCATTTTATTGGTGACTACAGGTCTAGGCGAATAGGCGTGTTTCCACAAGGCCGTGTCAGGTTTTCTTTTAGCAGAATCAACAGCATGAAAAAGCATCTTCCCTCAAAATTGACGATTTCAGCGAGGCTCCCCACAGTCAATTTGACAACACAGAAAAACAGAGTAAAAAGGAAAAATAACATGAAGATGCTTTGGGAAAACTGCATAACGGAAATCATTAGTGAAGATGCAACAGTATTGAACTGAAGGGAATAGAAGAAAACACTTGTTAAACTGCTGTGAAGTAAATAATTTACAGATACAAACTGATCCCACCATTACATACCGGATCTGACCAGGCAGCCGCAGAGTCAATATTATTGGAGGGAGAACTCTCAGGGGGAGACATGGATTTCTGTGCTTTGGTTTGGACCAGTTGCACAGAGTAAAGACGATCGAACCTTCGTCTCAGGTTTCAACAGCGTTTAAGAAGCAATTACAGCCGTGTCAAAGTAACAGACACTTGTGATAGACAAGAGTGTCACCACCATGAGAGGGGTCTATAATCTGTCTTATCTGAACGGAAAAAACTGAAAACCTATTAACTAGATTCACTTTTCTCTTTTTGTAAGCTTCCAATCGTGTTATATCCTTTAGTAATCTTGCCTATTTAGTCCGTCTCCCTGGTCTACATTCAAAATGCGTGTGAGCGAGACTGCAGGTGAATATAAATAAATAAATAATTGAGTGGTATCAATTTCTTTTTGCTGTATATTATTACTGACATAAATATAAAAAAAAAAAATCCTATAAAATGGCCAAAATGGCCTACATTATTGCCAATGAAATATAAACAATTGATAGAGCTGGGTTTAAATGTATGTTTTTATTTTGTTCATATACTGAATTTGTTACAAAGACTTGTTCAGAGTCGGACTTTGGATATCTTAAGGGCCTATCTCACCGGCGGGGACTTCCCGGAGACTTCCCAGAGACTCAGAGACTAAAGGGCCTATCTCACCTTCCATTGAGACTAGTTCAAAACCTGGGGTAGATTTGTGTCTCCGAGACGTCTCCTAGTGTCCGGGAGGTCTCCAGGGAGTTCTGAGACTAGTTGGAGACTTTTTCCAAGTCTCCATCAGGTCTCGGAGACGTCTCAGAGACCTCGTTGACACGTCTCCCCGGTCACGTACAAAATAAGTCTCCACGAAGTCTCTGCGAAGTCTCCACAACTGAATTTGTCCCCTCTGAGACCTGTTGGAAACGTGAAAGTCTCCAACTAGTCTCCTGCAAATCTCTGGAGACCAGGAGACTTTGCAGAGACTTCTCGGAGACGTCTTGGAGACTCAAGTCTCTGCAAGGTTGCGAACTAGTCTCCAGGCCGGTGCGATAGGCCCTTTAATCTTAATTTCAAATTCCGTCTTGTTTTTAGGGTTCAAAACTTAATAAATCAGGCTAGCAATCAAATATTGAAAATTCCCTCAGAACAAGGGGGAATAATAGCGGGGCTTATGTGGAGAATCAGAAAGTGAAACTACTCGATATATTGTGTAAGTGTTTTCAGATCAATATAGCATGTTATAACAAACAAAGTGTAAAATAGTGATCCCTATACAGTATGAGATTATTACCAAATACATGCAAAAAGCATAATGCTGCCTTCATGTGCTATTGAAATTATGGTAAATACCAGTTCTTGAATAAACAATTGCACATGTCATGAATGCCACCTCATCTCGTAATTTTGATTTCTGAGATGAGACAACCTTGACCATAGCAGCGGAAATACTTTTATTTGCTGATTGTTATGGAACCCACACTGTTACTTTAGCATACATCATTTTAATGTGATCTGTATTTCCACTTTATTTCCAGCATTGTGTAAAATAAAAAGCCAAAGTTGTTATGTTTTAGAGACCAAAGCAGACTACTTTTTCTGTTTTATTTTTTGCCACAAGAACAAAAGCACTTGAACACAATGCCCTTGTCATTTCCAATTCACAACTGGAAAGGACCATCTTAGCCAAGGCACTTGAAGGCAGTATAACACCCCCTCTTTTAAAGCTTGGAATATTTTGCAGACAAATGCATTATTTTATGTTACACAACAACAAATTCCAAGTTGTAAAAGCAGGATGGACCTAAAACAAGATTACATTTAAAATATTCAAAAAATACAATTAATAATTTAACTTTTTGCCACAGTGTTATATCAGTAAAAAGACCACTTCTCTGAAAGTTTTGGCAAGAAAGACCACAATGATTGTAATATATATAGATAGATAGATAGATAGATAGATAGATAGATAGATAGATAGATAGATAGATAGATAGATAGATAGATAGATAGATAGATAGATAGATATAGTTCTTCAATGATCTCACAATGGAGAAATGTACTTGTTACAATAGCTCTTAGGACAGGATCACACAAGAGGGTGCGAAAAGTCAGGAAATGTGCCATCAAGAAGAGGAAAAAGGTTTGCAAACAGTATTAATGATACCAAAATAGGATAATAAACTGAATTTAAATACTGATAAAAAAAATAAAATAAGTGTCTCTTAGCATCTGTCAATAAAACTGTATTAGAAAAAAATATAGTAAAAAAATATATAATTAGTGGCCTATTTTTCAATGTATTAAGTGCAAAAGTATCCAATATATGGCTATCTATTCTGTTCCAACTCTTTCTGTCCTGTAAATGGTGTCACAGTTTCTCAAAAAAAGACTTTTCTCCAAACCTCAGTCACCCTTTCTGTAAATGTGACAACATTTGCAGCCTGACGCCCTTTCGCCGCTGAAACAACATGGCGTATTGATATGCATTGGCCTGTTGTCCCTTAGAGCAAAAAGCTCCCAGGACATAACTATGATTCTGCTGCAACCTGGTGAAATAATGTCGAGCCCTGCAGACACCGTGCCATTTCCCATCTCCAAATACATATTGTACAGTTCTGCTTTTGTGTGGAGCTGAGAGAGAGTGCTGTGATTCCCCTGTGTCTTTTCATGAGCCTCATATGAACCGACCAGGTGTTAGGCTGCCCTTTTCGATCCAGATCTCGGTTTGAATTGGTTGTGTTCATGTTCCCATATTCCAAAATCTGGTGTTCCTCGTAATTATATGTGCCTTTTTGTTGTATGCTCCTTAAAGAGCAGTATAAGGCAGTGTTTCACAAGCTTCAAAAGTATTATTAAGTTCAGATAAGAGTCTGAAGGTGCTACTAAAGTGGAGATGCTGTCGCCACAATGTGAGAAAAATGCATTTTAAGAAAATCGTCAATGAAGTTACAATTTCAATTGGCCCAAAACCTGACTTTTTTTGGCTGCATTGTCTCACCTTAAACTCAAATTTGGATTAATGGGGCAAACCTTTGAAAGCTTAACTGCTGGATCAGAGCATCTCGATATTGTTTCATCTGATAATTTTGCAAGGTTGTTCATATTACCAATTAAATGTGACCTGTGATCTACTATCTGAACACAATGTGCCTTGAATGCATCATGCGCCGTAGAGGCCACAGTATCACACACAGTATCACACACAGCACTCTGTTGTTTTCCCAAGTTAACAATGATTTAAACACAGTGCTGCGGAGCTCATGTGAAAGTTTTGGGAAGCCAGCTGTACATGTACAGTATGCCAGGACTGTGTGCAGCGAGTGGAATCTTTCTCAGATGAAAGCAAAACCATTACGATAATAAATAAATAGGGGCAATTTCCTTGGTGTTTTTCTGTGTGTCCCCTGTGGCTCACCGTAGAGCAGGGGGCCGCTGGCTTGGCTTGTGCAGTTCAAGCCATTATAGGGTCAGTATACTGTATTATGCAGAACATGTGATGTCATCGTTTTATGATGATCGTTTTGGAGAGAGGCTCTAACAATGAAACCATTTAAACTGCATTTTGGATCTCGCTAAAGTTGATCCAATTTGTCTTGTCAGATGCATGTTCTTAATGCCTCATCCTGCAGCGCTGGTATATTAAGAACAATACATAGAGCAGGGTAGGCAAGTTTGCTTGTTGGAGGGACGATTTTCTTCATTGTCAAAACACCATGAGCCAATCGTAGACCAAAAGAAAGCACCACTTTCTACAAATGTCAATGTTAAATATCACAAATTACCTAATAGGGTCTATTTCCTGGAGAATTTTAAAGAAATTGACAGTATTTCTTAATTTTAGTAGTAGTTCAACAGGTAATTGGTTTCTGATTTCTGTAGTAATATTTCCCAAAATCATCCCAGGGGCCAGAGGTTCTATGCTAGAGGGCCGAATTTGCTGGCGTTGCCTAACCCTGACATAGAGGATCCCATTCGTTGTTCAAAAATTGTGGAATGAAATCGAAGCTACGTCAGCCTGAGGTCGGTCGCCTTCACACCACACCTGCCTCACTCCAGAGTGCAACAGGAGTCACACCCAGACTAACAATACAGTTAAGTGTTAATTATATTGTGTTTTGTATATTGTGAATTTTTTTTTTAACTGTATTTTAATATGTATGTTTAATGATTGTATTGTCAGGGACTACGGATGGAAAGTAGCATGGTGCTAAATCTGGTGCAGCCATCTTTTTAATGTAACTGCACATTGTCCTTTAAATAAACTAAACTTCAAACTGTTTCAGCGGCTCCCAGAGCTGCTCTTTAGACCGACCTAAAGAAGATTCACATTGACCCAAAAGCTAGAAGGCCTCTCTGTGTGGAGTTTGCATGTTCTCCTCGTGTCTGGGTGGGTTTCCTCTGGGTGCTCTGGTTTCCCCCATCAACCCAAAACATGCATGTTAGGTTAAATCCTCCAGCCAGGTGATTCTGACCATGAGCCTGGCTCAAAATCTGGAGATGGGTCACCGGGTGCCGTAAACACAGCTGCCCACTGCTCCTGACAGATTTCCCCAGCGACATCGAAGGATGGGTCAAATGCAGAGATGAATTTCTCCATTGTGAGATCAATAAAGAACAATCTTAATCAGTGCTAGTGTGAAAACGATCTAAGAGCCAAGTTTATACTCCACAGATGGTAGAGTATGACCCAACATGACAAATGAGGAATACATTTCATTCTCTATCAAGCAATCCTCTGTTTAGATCAGTCCAGATTCATAGTGATTCTGTTTAACATTTGAAAACAGCTGGGGACACGACTGCACACAGGTCAAAAGAAGACATATAGAACCAATGGGTAAACCTTTAAAAAGTGTTTGGAGCAGTTAACTATTGCTATTTTGTTAGAACTGTTGTTTTTACTCCTATATTTCACCTGTTGCATAATGGATATAAAAAGAAAAATAGGAGGAAGTACTAAAGTTTGACCTACAAGGTGGGAACTCTCCAGGAAAATAAACTCATGCACGCAGTAAAGGATGACATTGAATAAGCTGACATGAGAAGAAAAGAGAACACAGAGGCCGAAAATCACTCCGGCTAGCAACCCTGAAAACAAAACTGCCAGAAGAGAAAATGAGATCGTCTCCCCCGCTTCCTGGCGTGTGGCTCGCCGCGTCTCGTTAGCTCGTTTGCGGCCGCTCCGTGTGTCAGTGCGACTCGGAGACAAGCCTGTGTGCTGCGTCCCGGTGGGAGATTCCGAGGCAGAATAAACGAGTCCCCGTTGTGCTAGCGTGGCATTAGCGTGCTCCCGCGGCATTCTGGGAGCGCGGTAACATGCCAGCCTTGACTAATACAGTTAGCATGGCAGAAGTGGTTGAGTGGGCCTTGTGCGTTACCTGTCCGTGATGCAGAATGACATTGGGGGCGTGCGGCGAGGAGTGAGCCGGTGTTATTCAGCTTGTTGCCATCAGGACGGCCAGGAGGACACGCAAAGATGCACGAGGGGCGGAAATGCAACATCAGCATCCGTGTCCCATAGAATGAAATATTAATAGGCCAACAGGTGCGCTGACACTATTGTGTAATGACCTAGTTGTGGAGGAGGGGGAAAGGTATGGGATACATAGGCATCCTGAAGCAGGTGTGATAATGGCCCGTAATGCAGTTGCTTTAGAAACAAATTAGTCCGCGATCACACTATTCATCATGTTAATTACTCTGGGCTTGTTGTGGATGCTGAGCAAAAGAGAGATGTTTAGGCTTCTCCTACACACTGAGAGAGGGGTTCTCATCGCTTTGGGATTGACCAGAGACCCCCTACTGAACAGGACAGGTCACCAACATCATCTACTGCCAATGAAAGTGACAAATGTGATGAATTCAGGTGTCTAAAGCCAAAGTATAGGAGCGTTCGCTGTTATACCTACAATGGAAAACTCCTGTACGACTAAGAACCTACACAGACGGATTGCTGTTATTGGTTACACGGTTACGAGTTAGGAATGAGTTTCGACCATACATTGCAATTCAAAGTTTTAGCACTTTTTAGCTGTTACATCGTCAAATCAGGTATAGGCAGTGGTGGAAAGTACAAATTATAGGTACTTTTACGTTAAAGGCATATTGGAGGATTTCCACCAAAACAAAGGAAGCTCCCGCCCTACTCACGTTTTGAAAAAAAAACGCACATGCGCAATACCGTCCTCGCTGCTCCTCTGTGAACGCGCTGACGTACGTGTCTGCGCCCAGCTCGCTCGTGCACACCTATGTCTGACAGCATCACAAACAGGCCTGCTA
>OMNZ01121710.1:0-15025 GCA_900303255.1 Lesueurigobius sanzi
ATTGGCTAATCCGAAAAGGGGGCGTTAACCTTTTCATCGCTCCTGTCTGATGATACGATTTCTTAGGTCTAACTGTCTGTGGCCCCGCCCCCTTAACTTTGCATTTGGTGAGAGGAATCAAGAAGAGAATAAAGCGGGCTGTAAAAATAAAGCAGAGCGGAAAAATAATGTCGGGTGTAAAAATTAAGCAGATCGCAAAAAAAGAAATGAAAAATTAATTAATTAAGGAATTAATAGATAAATGCAGACCGAAAATAATAATAATAAGGCTTTATTTTTTGTTTTGAGCACAAAACAAGCTCTTAATAATAATTATTAATTTTTAAATCCCAGCATTTGTAGCGATATCTTAATAATTATTTGCCAATATGGGCATTTATTCATTCATTTATTTATTTATTTATTATTTTGGCAGTTTTAGTCCTCCATAGTTGGCTCTTACTCGTGCCGTGGCGAGTAACCAATCGGATGGTCCGGGACATTGAGGAGGCCGAGTAGTGGCAGCACACAGAGAGGCTGCATCAGAGCCAAAATTACACAGCCTTTAATTGATCTTTTATCGGCCGTCGGATTAGAAAAAGGCTGATGCCGACACGTGTCAAAATGCCTTTCTCTTGGTGAAAAGAGTAAGGACACTCCCTGCTGAACTGCAATTCAATTACTTCACCTTCGCGAGACAGACGCAATGCCTTGGGAGAGGTCTACTCATTCTATACACCATTTTGCTGAAAGACTTTCTGGGCCTAAACCTTAACTTCATGCTGTAGTTGCAAGTTTTCGCAGTCACTATCCTGTCTAATTAAAAAAATAAATCATGATAAATAGCCTATTAGAAAAAGGTAATTTTATTAATAGTTCATCAGTGACATCAATTCATTACGAGTTGATGAATGGCGTGTTTAAATCCGCATTGGACTCCCGGGTCCAATTTGCCTTCCTCTCATTTATAAGACGTTGCGGATGATGCGTGACGTAGAGAAGTTGGTGCTGACTGACCTTTTGTCTTCAGGGATCACTTGGATTCACCGGGATGGTCGGAGCCTCGGGAGAGAAAGGACGGAGGGTAAGGACAAGTCTGCATCTGTAATGACCGATGATTAAATGTATGACTTTGAGGATGACGCTTAACCTTTCCGTTCCAGGGTCCAGCTGGTCAACAGGGGCAAGGGGGCCAGAGGGGGCCAAATGTGAGTGTTGAACTCGTGCACCTCTGCTCTTCAGGGTGTCAGCTGCGTGACTTTTACACATTATGAATGCCGTGTATTATCCTGTGTTATTATTCAAATGTTATGATACAATGATACCTGAAGGACTGCAGCTCCGACTGGACATTATAGGAACTCTAGTCGGCTTTGGGACTACCTCAAGTCTCTGTCAATCTCTCCTCATAGTAATTCTCCTCAAGGTTTGTCTGTTTTCCCCCTGGGTGTTTTGAGTTCTTCCTTGCCGTAGAGGAGGGTCTAAGGATCGGTTTGGACATTGCATTGGCTCCTTGTTTCACTGTTTCGATGTCTGTGAAGTGGGGCTGGGCAACGTAAAAAAAAAAAAAATCGGTTCGATGCTAGTACTTTGACGGTATTGGTTTGCGGATACCTGAACTTAGTAAATTATTTGTCATCTACACAAAAAAGTAAATATCCAGATAAGTTTAAATGGCCCAAATTCATCTTTTTATCTAAATCTGAGCTGTTTTAGTCCCTCATTCGACCTAATTCTAGCCACTTGTTCTAAGGTGTTTCTGACATGTTTCAATAGATTTCAATTAAATGTATTTGCCAATGGGGTAACAAAATTGGTCTTGTCCTTTTGGTAGTTTTATTTTCCTAATTCAAGCGAGATTACCTTAGAATCAGTAAAAATTGTCACAAAATAAACCAAATAGTCTAGATGACAGTAGAAAATATGTCTAATCTAGTCAAAACGACTCTAAACAAGACTAATATTCTCAAATCAAGTCATTTATACTCTGTAGAAACATAAAACAGAACAATAATGGTCATTTATTCAATAAAACACTGTTTCTTTTAGTGTTTTTATTGAAGCTGAAACACCTAAGTCACTTTCTTTAGTGCAGTCTCCAGACCCACCAGGCAGACAAATTTGCTTTATAAAGAACAATATTTTTTCAGTAGCTGTTTTCGGAACCAATTTATTTTTGATACCGTAGTACTGGGGTGCCCAAAGTGCGGCCCGGGTGCCCAAAGTGCGGCCCTCAGACCATTTTTTAATGGTCTAAACCAGTTCTAAACCAGGACTAAACTATTATTAAACCAGGACTAAACAAATACAGGGCTAAATCAGGACTAATCAAGAACTAAATCCAGTCCAATTTAAAAGTAAACCAGGAATGATCCAGGTCTTTGGCCCTCTATGCCATGTACACTTCAATATGTGGCCCTCCATGGAAAAGTTTGGACCCCCCTGCCGTAGTACCTTTCCGATACCGTACTGGTATCGTTTAACGGGGCCCAGCCCCACCCACTGTGAAGTCCTCTGACACGACTCTTATTGTAATATTGGGCTATACAAAAATAAATTCATTCATTGATATAGATTTTAAGTTTAAAGCAAAATCTGCCATATTTATTTGTGAGCAGCTCTTAGCATCCATAGATCTACCTCAGTCAAAACAATATCCAAAAAAGTCACACAAGAGCGTCCATGATATAAGTTTTCAACATTTCAACATGCTATAGTGTTTGATTATTTTTGTGAGAAATAAACCCAGTATTTTACATCTTAAAATGTCCATTATATTATTAATATAGTATAGAATGCACAGCTAAGGATACTTGCTAGACAAGAGAAACTCAACAAGAGAAAGCATTTTCATCACTTGATGAGCCTGTGTCACATAAGGGTAGACAATCCTCTTAAGTAAAATTCAAACTGAAAATCATTTCACACAATATTTACTCTATGACTTAGAAGTTAGATTTAGAAAACAGAGAGAAACAGCAACTATAATGATTTTTCTTAGTACTTTCAACACTATTGCTGCAACCATATTAACAGATTTTACTACCTTGTGCTCGCCTCCATCGCCTAAAAATTGAACACCAGTAATTAGAGCGGTGGTTACCATGGTGAGTGGGAGACAGCCATGTTGTTGCATCACTGCAGTGCACTGGCAGATAAGTTATGCACAGACACTTGTTTGTTTTCTAACAGGGAGCTCGAGGGGGGAGAGGTGCGAGAGGGTCTACTGGAAAACCAGGAGAAAAGGTGACAACAACAACAACACACCTCTAAGCATAAACAAAGTCATGTGCACGTACAGTTTAAACACACACCTGGCGGCCTCATGAAGTATGGATGACAGAACAGACTGAGATGGAACGGGGGGTTGCTGTTCACTTCTAAATGATGGGCCATCTGCTGCAGTCAGGAGCTAGAGTCTGGCAGGGGATGCCTTGGTTTACACCGTCACCCTCCAAGAGCAGCTTGGGATCTAAGACCAAAAAAAACTTGTAGACTTGTGTAGACTGAAATGCCGAATATCCATTTATTCAATAGGGTTCTGCTGGACAAGATGGGCCCCCAGGATCTCCTGGTGAACAGGTAATAGCTCAATAATAGATGAAAAAACTGGATCAATGAACATCCCGAGCAATATGTTAACATCACCTGAAGCATTCACATGCAACCTTACATGTGGTCTTGTCCCAGGGACCTCAAGGACCACAGGGAAGACAAGGTGAAACAGGACACAGGGGACCTAATGTAAGACATCACACCACAGACTGTTTCTCTATGAACTACCAAACACCACTTTCATTTTGCCCAATAATCTCTTTTAGGGTCCACCAGGAAAAGATGGACTTCCCGGTCACCCCGGACAAAGAGGCGAACCAGTGCGTAACTTTAAATGGACATAATTGAGTAGAATCTTTATATATTGGTTCTCTCACATGTTTTATGTTGTAGGGTTTCCAAGGCAAAAATGGTCCGCCTGGTCCGCCCGGTGTTGTCGGGCCACAGGTAAGATGTTATAATTGTACTCTGATAGTGAATATTGTGATTTAATGCAGCATTTCGACATATTGCTAACTGTTTATAGGGAAAAACTGGTGAGACTGGCCCAACAGGAGACAGAGGCCACCCAGGGTCACCAGGACCCCCTGGAGAGCATGGTTTACCTGGAGTTGCAGGAAAAGAGGGTGCCAAGGTCAGCTAATTCTGCCAGGGTCTGTGCATGCTGGTACTACAGAGTTGTGTTTTGTATATACAGTATTCCCAAATTGAGTCTGATGTGTATTAATCAATTAATCAGTCAATTTATTTATAGAGCGTTTTTTCAACAAAGTGATTTTCTGAAAGAAAATCAGAATCTAGTTTCTTGTTTCAAAGTCTACACTGCTCTTGTCTAATGACTTGTGTGTTTGCAGGGAGATGCAGGTCCATCAGGTGCACCAGGAAAAAGTGGCCCCTCTGGGCTTCAGGGCTTCAGAGGGAGCAGAGGAAACCCTGGTGCAGTGGTAATGCAACAGCTCCTTGTTTATGTGACCTGTATCCTGCATCCCATTTCTTCCTGTTATTTGAATGCAATGCAATGTTTTGCCTCATTCTGCAGGGTGCCCCAGGGTTGAAGGGTGGAGAAGGACTGCCTGGTGTTATAGGAGCAGTTGTAAGTTATTAACTATTAACCTCACACAATAAAGTTTATACAGTGCATTATATAGCCTCCGGCTGAGCAGCAGAACATATGAATGGAGGCTGTTTCCATGGTGATGTGTGATCTTGGACCAAAGCTCTAAAATCAGAAAGTGAATCATGCTCATCTCACCTCTCGCTTCATTTCAGGGTGCCACCGGAGAGATGGGCCCTGCTGGGCCAGCTGGTGCTATTGGCCAGCCAGGACGGCCTGGAGGCGTGGGGCCTGCTGGGCCACAAGGAGAGAAAGGAGATCCGGTATGAACCTAGAGATATATCGAAAAACACTTTCTTTAGCAGTAAACCAATGGAACATGAGGCTCACTCTTGGTAAAAAGAAATAAAAGTTGAGAGAAAAAAGAGAGTGACATAAACAGATCATGATTGTTTTATATGAATGAGTTTATCCTGTTGCTACATCAGTATCATAGGCCTCACACTGTTGTGCTGATCAGTGCTGTTGGTCATCTGTTCTCCAGGGAGAGAAGGGGCCTGTAGGGCCAGCTGGGTCAGATGGTGAACATGGGCCTGTTGGACCACCTGGGATTGCAGGGCCTCTTGGACCTCCAGGAGAGGATGGAGATAAGGTAGTTCTCTAAAAGAGGGGATACCACTGTAATGGTGACTTAATGGTGTGTTCATGTTTACCTCAAAGGGAGAACTAGGAGAACCAGGCCAGAAAGGCAGCAAAGGAGACAAAGGAGAATCTGTGAGTATTTTAAGCAGTTTAATAATATAGTTAATACATTTACTTTTGGGTCATGTGTTTGTCCTTTAAATATTACAATATTTTATTTTAGGGCCCATCGGGACCTCTTGGAATTCAAGGACCTGTAGGTCCACCTGGACCAGCGGTATGGGAGTTGTATTATACTGATGAATGACTTCATAGGAGTTCATTCCTGATTGTTTGATGTGTTCCTGGTGCAGGGTGCAGATGGGGAGCCAGGTCCTCGAGGACAGCAGGGAATGCCCGGGGCCAAAGGAGACGAGGGACAGAGAGGCTTCAAAGGTGCATCAGGTCCATCTGGACTTCAGGTCAGACATGCAGAGGATTAATGTCAACACATTTAGCAGCAATACGTTTCAACTTACTTTGTTATAACTGTGTACAGGGGATGCCTGGCCTGCCTGGTGAGAAGGGTGAGAGTGGACATGTTGGTTCAATGGTGAGTACAGTCTGCTATGGCACAGATCTTAAATATGCTCCAAGCTCAATATATGGACTTTGAAAAGCAATAAGTGTTTTAGAGGTGGCAGTAATAATGCAATATTTAGATTAGATTTTATTTGCACATATAATATCAAAAAACCCACATTTACACATTAGACAGAATAAGCACTGTGCAGGAGCGAGTGAGAAGACCATGAGGTCTTATTAGACCACCTTCACCAAAAACAATATCAGTAATATAAAATAAAATTATGAAACATTGATTTGTGATTCCCAATTAATTGTGTTTCTGTGGTTTTCTGTGCAACAAAGATACTGCTGTGTTGTCCACCTGTGTATTGAGCTCTATTCCTGCTACGATGGTGAAGGGAGTGCTTGGCAGAGGACACAGCGGTGTAGAACAGTGGTGTGGAAGACTGTGCTCAGGAAGACGGTGTGACAGCTGTTAATCAGATTAGCCTGAGCCTGTGCTGTCTAATGAGCATCGTCCTTTGTGACAGCCATCTCACACAACGCCGTCAACCATGAACATGCGCTGCACCAGATCCTCTGTAGCCTTCGTTCTTCCAGCAGCCAGATTAGGGAGCAAACGCATCAAAATGGAACTGAAAACAAAAGCGAGTGAAGAGGGAGAGTGTGCGAGAGACACTCAGGGCTCAGTGGGGAAGTTTCATTCATGTGTGAGTGGCGCGGATCACAGACTTCTTCTCTCTAATGCTCAAGCAGCTCCCCATCAGAAGATATGTGTTTCCTCTCCATTCCCGCGCACTGTCTAGCGGGCCAGAACGTCTGTCTTTCGAGCCCTTTAAAACACAAGGCCCGCTCAGAGACATCAGAGCAATAACGCACTGCTCAACATTCTCAGCCCAAACCGTAGCTGGGGAAGCAGGGAGGATTAATTGGTGGGTTGTGCTGGAGCAAAGTCAAAATCTAATGTCATGGCAGGGTGTGAGAAAAAAAAAATCTTGCAGATACCAGACAAGATGTTTCATATTAATAAGTGTGAAAATGAGTGGGAGAGAGGGTTTGGAGGAATGAGAAAGGATCACAGGCGGTGTCATTTTGTGGGTAATGACCTGTCTGGATGTCTTCATCATGTCACTACTGTAATAATCATTGATGTGAGGGCCATTGCACTGCTGTATAAGCTAGATGTGTTTTTCGTTCAGGTGGAAAACATCCACTATAGAGTGAATAGACTTTCCTGTCATACCAGCACTTGCTCCTTGGTTTGGTGCTGGGATAATTATGTGGTTGTTCACACAGGGTCCTCCAGGACTACATGGGCCTAGAGGGCCACCAGGTGCCATCGGTGGAGAGGTAAGTGTCAACAATTAAGATTGTAGAATTGAAGAAGAATTAAGAATTAAGGGGCGACAGTGGCGCAGATGGTAGAGCGGGTCGTCTTATGATCGAGAGGTTGGGGGTTGGAATCCCGGCTCCTGCAGCTGCAGACTGTCGTTGTGTCCTTGGGCAAGACACTTCACCCACAGCCCGTATGAATGTAGTGAGAGAGTGATTGGTTGGTGGTGGTCGGAAGGGCCGATGGCGCAAATTGGCAGCCTCGCTTCTGTCAGTCTACCCCTGGGCAGCTGTGGCTACAATAGTAGCTTACCACCACCAAGTCTGGAGTGAAAGAATAATGCCATGTAAAGTGTCTTTGAGTGTCCAGAAAAGCGCTATATAAAACCGATGCATTATTATTATTATATTATTATTGTACTAATTAATTACCTCACTACTATGAGTATTACAAGGTGCCTTAGCACTTGTTCGAGGTCTACTTCCCCATTTGCGTGGATCTTAAACTTTGGTGATGAGTTTTAGATGTTTTAGCATGTTCACACTCTTCACTGACCATGTAAATACAGCTATTGTTGTTTATACTAGTGTGTATTTGTGCATCTCTAAATATAGCACATCAACAAACAACACATATTATCAATATTATGAACTCTAATCATGTACTAGCAGAATGTGTCATGTTGTGTGATGACCCAAATGGTGCTGCAACAAACAACTATGACAAAACTATGACAAACAGAGCAATGTAGTTCATTCAATCCATTGCAAAGAAGAGGAATGCAAAGGAAATTACATTGGAGAGACCAAACAGTTACTTTAGAAGACTTTATCAACACAGAAGAGAGGGCTGTAGTGGCCCTCAGTCAGCTGTGCACCTCCATCTCAAAGCCACCAATCACTCATTTGAGGACAGTGAAGTTAAGATTTTAGCTAAATGGAATAGATGGGTTGAGAGAGGAGTCAAAGAAGCCACATGAGAATCCTTCCATGAACCGCAATGTAGGTTTAACCTACAACAACATCCTCAGACAGAACCCACATGTATGTCATGTAATGAAACGGTCGTTTGACCAGGGCAGGACCATAGGTAGGTGTGAACAGCCTTCGAACAAAGCCCAGGTTGAATCAATAGGAAGGTAGCGAGCGGTTACCTTCCTATTGATTCGGTGTGAACAGGCCAATAAGGTTTTTCCAACCTCTAGTACCAAAAGAGGTGGGACTTAGAGGTAAACTCCTCCTACTGGCTTCTCCTTAAGAGACCCAGGAGCGTGTCAATTCTGTCCATTCGCCGACAAAGCATTTTGGATAAAGAGCGCAACGTCCTCCACTTCAACTACAGAGTACAGATGAAGACGGAAGGATCTTTGCCTACGATGGACCACTCCTGTACGACTGAGAACCTACACAGAAAAAAACCTATGACGTTTAATAAGAGAAAGTGTCCAAAATCCAGAAGAGCAACGGAATCCAGAGACGAAATGAAGAACTGTCGGAAAACAAACACACATACGAACCAGGGCTGACATAAACAATGAGGCGACAAAGAACTAGGGAAACACTTAGGGAACAAACACATGAGGGCGGGGCTTAGGGCGGGGCTTAGGGCGGGGCAGGTAATCCACACGGGGGAAGCCAAACGGAAAAAACACACAGAGCAGACATGTCAAAATAAAACACATGGGCAGAATCAAAGGCAAGAAAGCAAACCAAAACAGGGGAACAGAAAGGTGATGGTGTGTTCTACAGTAAATAAATATCAGTATGTGTCCATGCATGTGTCCCTTCAGTGTGAGACAGTCTGGTTGTGCTCCGTCCAGACCAAAAAACTGTGCGTGGACGGGCTGTGGAGACGCAAGCTTATCCAGTGTTTACATTTCTTACACCGTGTCTTACACATGTCTGCTCATTTTGCCAGCACCAGACAGTCTGAATCTGTCTAGAATATCAATCTGCTCGGATTATTGCTTGATAGAAAAAAAAAAAAAAAGAATCATGTCATTGTCTACAAATTGCTTGAATCTATGTTTGGAAGCAATTTTCTCAAATTTGCAGCCTACTCTTTTTGTCCTCAAGTGGTGTTTCCTGAAAGTCTTTTGAAGGTAAATTATTTAATAGTATGTAATCCCGCAGAGAGAGTTATATATACCATTCCATGAATCATTAAGCAGTATTAGACTATCATCCCTGAGAGCCCGTTATATTTACCCCTGTTAATGGCTGGCTCTCTGCAGCCTCTCACTCTGCTCAATTATTCACTGCAGAGCCGAGATAGTGCTCCATCAGTGGAAATACAGTCATGGCGAGAGATGGCAGGATCTATAAATGGATTGATACAGAAATGGTGGGAGGGAACTGAATGAGGTGGGAGAGGTTGACAGCTGGAGTAACAAAGTGGCTGTAGTGAGCGCTCGTGTTCTTGTGCAAGGTATTCATCTCGTCTCAAAACACCTTTTCATCTAACATGCACTCTCTGAAATATGCACACAAAACCAAAACTGTTATGACCCACTTGACTGACTATCCACCTGAGCAGAAAAGATGACAAACAAGATCCTGTTTTTTCCAGCAAATGAATATTTCAAAGTGAGGCCTGTTTTGTCTGTCACCACAGGGCCATGCTGGACTGACCGGTGGAGTTGGTCAGCCTGGACTCGTTGGAGAGAAGGTCAGTGATGGCCATTAGCAAGTAAACAGCATGTGTTTGAACACAGTCATGCATGTGTGGCCTGTTTCTGCTCATTAAAGGCCTCCTCTTTCCTAGGGTGAAGACGGCGAGGCAGGAAACCCAGGCCCCCCTGGTGAAGCGGGTATTGCTGTGAGTCATGAACATTGCTCTTTTTCATTCGTTGTCCTTTTAATTATTGACATTTTGTTTTTTGTTGTTACAGGGAGCTAAAGGCGAGGTTGGAGAGAAAGGTGACACTGGTCCTTCTGGTACAGCTGGACCCCCAGGACCAAGAGGAACGCCAGGCGAGGACGGGCCCAAGGGCCACATTGTATGTATTAGTATTAGCATGCATTATTATTATATTCAGTCCATGCACTGGCATTCACTGTTGATATTACTAGGGTCCCATTGGTTTTCCTGGAGATCCAGGACCTCCTGGTGAACCTGGTGCCAGTGTAAGTTCAATTGTTTTTTCCCCATCATTTTTTGTAATTTTCAGAAGTCATTTATACTTCATACTTTTTATCAAGGGAGTCGACGGTGTCGCAGGGCCTAAGGGAGACAATGGAGAACAAGGTTCAGCAGTAAGTGTTAATTTAACTTACATAAGTTACGTATAGCCAATCTAATATCTTCATACAACCTAGAATTCCATTAATTTTGTCATTCTGTAGGGACCCTCAGGAGCATCTGGAGAACCAGGACCCTCTGGCCCTCCGGGACGACGAGTAAGAGTTTAGGTTTATTTCCCTGTGATGATTCCAACAGAGCAAACGTGATGACGTGTTGTTGTCTCTTCTAGGGTCATGTTGGTCCAGCTGGAAAAGAAGGGAAGCAAGGAATGAAAGGAGCCAAAGTAATAATATATTCCTTGATTTAATCTTGTATATATTATGTGTTTAATACCTCCTGGTTTATGAACTGTTCTGTTAAATACCTTACTTGTTTTTGCTGCATTGCAGGGTGCAGTAGGAACCCAGGGTCCTGTTGGAACGACAGGCCCAGTGGGACCCCAAGGACAGCCAGGGAGAGACGGTCCAGAGGGACTTCAAGGCATCCCAGGGCCTGCGGTTGGTATTAAAATAAACTGCATTTATTTAAGTGTACAGTAAATTAATTCATAATTGAAAACACTGACTATCCCCATAATCGTCTTTAGGGAGAGCAAGGGTTGAATGGGCCACCAGGACAAACTGGACCACCAGGACCATCTGTAAGTGTTTTCATTTAAGGTGCATTGTGGAACTTTTTATGCGAATAAAACAAAACAAGAAACTAGTGACCTTTTAGTGACCCAGTGTCTGTATAACGCTCCACGATACATTTTGTAGGATTTTCACTGCGTTACCATGGATGAAACCCTAATTATTTTTTTTTATCTTGGAGTGTCATAGTGGCTGCTGTGATGAAAAGTAAAGGCACCATGTTAAGCAGCCATACAACCCCTGGGTCACTACAAAATCAAATATGCACAATAAATAGCAAGGTTTTTCCACATAAAAAGTCCACATAAAAAGTGTACCTTTCACTGTGTACACACATTCTATACAGTATCATAGTATGAAACTCAAAGTTAATGCTACATTTCTAGGGCCCATCAGGACTTCCAGGGCTGAAAGGAGACCCTGGAACAAAGGGAGGAAAGGTGGGTCTTAGCCCCTGCAGAGACAGACTGAGCACCAAATCCCTGTGAAGCAGTGGTCATGAAGCATATCTGTGTGCAGGGTCATGGAGGGTTGATCGGTCTAATTGGTCCACCAGGAGAGCTCGGTGAAAAGGGAGACAGAGGCTTACCCGGCAGTGAGGGTGCTCCAGGGCCTAAAGGTGACCAGGTACATAATGGACTTCATACCATAACTGCACCATGAACAGTATGATCTCATAAAATGAAATGAATGATTATTTAAAAAGTCTGTTATTCATGCAGGGTCTAGCTGGTCAAAAAGGTCCTACCGGTCCACTAGGACCACCCGGATTATCAGTAAGTAACAATCCAAAATGCTGGATGAATACTCTGTGTGTTTGTTACATGCTTTGATTCTTGGCTTTGGTCATTTGATAGTCATACTGTTGTTATTTAAGCTTTTGTTTTTATTTCAATCATGTTTAATCAGTTCCCCTCAAAGTATAGTATTTTCTGACTAACTTCTTTTTGGCTCTCAGGGTCCAGCTGGTGATAAAGGATCAAAGGGAGACACAGTGAGTTCAGTAATCCATCTTATTTTGATGCTCACACCTCAGCTTGGTCAGCAGCTGCTATGAACATATGCTGTGTAAGGGGGAAAGGAAGTTTGTTGGATAAATGTACCATGCCTTGTAATTGTGTGTAAGTGTGTGTGTAGTGCACATCCTTGGAGCCTGCTGCACTGCCTCGCTCAGCTTATGTGCCATTTTTCCATTGGGCCTTTTAATAGGATTTGGTTCTGGCGCATGTGATATTATGAAAAGCAGTATAATGTGTCTTGAAAGCCAAGGCTTTGGCCATAGAGTGCTGATGCACACAGCTGGTTAATCCTATAAGCAAACTCATATCTGTCTGGTTGGAGCTGGGGTGTAGCCAAATGAGAAAGAGCGTTTCAGGTGTAAGAAGGTTGATACGAGTCTCTGCGGGTTTTCACAGGGACTTGTTGGTGCCAGAGGAGATCGAGGCCCAGCTGGACCCCCAGGACTCCCAGTATGATTGTCATATTTAATTTAATCTCTCAATGTTTGTATTTTTCTTGTAATTACACTTTTCCAATTTCCATCAGGGACCACCTGCCACATACATTGAGCCTTTGCCGATCAGAGAGGGCAAGCGCAAGAAAAAAAGGCATTCAGAACGAGCCGCAGCACCAGCCCTGCCCACCGAAGACCCGTTCTTCCAAGGAGACGAGGCTCTGGAGGATGCAGAGGGCATGGAGGAAGTCTTCGCATCCCTCGCCTCGATGAAAACAGAAGTAGAGCTGATGAGGAGGCCCCTGGGAACCTTCGAGAGCCCAGCGCGCACCTGCAAAGAGCTGATGATGGTCCAGCGGAACTACAAAGACGGTAAAGCGCTCACTCGCCCTGTTAGCCGCCCATGAAGCAGTCATCCTATTATCTTGAATGTGATCACTGTCAAACAAGTTAATGATGATTGATGTGTCTTCTGTAGGAGAGTACTGGATAGACCCAAACCAAGGGTGCAACAAAGACTCTATCAAGGTCTACTGTAACTTCACGGCAGACGGGGAGACCTGTCTCTATCCTGACAAACGGATCGAGGAGGTGAGCACCAACCCTGTCACGTCGTATCCTAGTTCAAATCATTCATCCACTTCACATTTGTGAGACACAATTTATACTCAGCAGACTGTCTCTCCCTTCTCTTTGTGCCAAGGTAAAATTATCATCTTGGAATAAAGAGCAGCCCGGGAGCTGGTACAGCCAGTACAAGAAAGGAAAGCAGGTATTTACCAAACAAAACCCACCTGCACACCTTACATTTATCTTTGGTTCCACAGATGTGCTGTTTCTGAATAAAGGACCTGCCCTAATTTCTGCATGATATTAAATTATTAGTTTGCTCTCACCAATTCTCACATTGGTGCAGCAACTCCAGTCTGTATGCAGTATATACCATGGTATTTTGCAGTAGTCATGAACAGTTGTTATGATGTTACTCGTCTGAATTAAGCTCAAAGCAGCATTTTAGATCTGCTGTCTCGAGCCTCATATGCATGTCATTTGCATTCAGAGACAGTCCTTAATGAACAAGAAACGGTTCATTTGACTAACTGGTATATTTATATATTTGTTTATTAACATAATGCACATAGATTCAGCACATATAACAAAGATAACTGTAAGCTACAGCAAATTACAACTAAAATACAGTTGTGCTCAGGAGCTTACACACCCTGGCAGAACGTTTGATTGTTTTTTTTGGCCATTTTCCAGAGAATTTGAATGATGACACAAAAACATTCCTGTTAGTGGTTGTGTGAAGCCTAGTGTGCATCGTTTTTCTTTTCACCTGAACAATTTTCCTGGCAGTTGTTGCTGTTCATGTAAACTTTTGATCACAGTTGTTTGAGTGGTTTCTGTTGTCATTATGATTTGAAAAGAGTAAACACAGTTCTTTGACAATACATGGCTTCACACAACCACTAACCTTTTGTGTTATCGCTCAGATATTAAAAACGGCTTCTGCAGGGGCATGTAAACTTATGAGCACAGCTTTTACATCAAAGCAAAATGAGTTAGGCGTGTGACCCAAGAGGCAAAAACAAAGGCACTAACATGAAATACTTCTCCACAAAGGTGAAACTTTTACCGTCCTTGCGCTTGTACTTCTTCTTCGTCTGCCTTAGCGTCCCTCTCACGTGTTTTCTCCCTCCCCCTGTGCGTCCTTCAGTTCTCCTACATTGACAGAGATGGGAGCCCGGTGCATGTGGTCCAGCTGACCTTCCTCAAACTGCTCAGCGCCACAGCAAAGCAGAGCTTCACGTACACCTGCCAGAACTCGGCGGGATGGTTCGACAGCGGCTCCCTGTCCTACCAGCAGGCCCTGCGCCTCCGGGCCAGCAACGAGGAGGAGCTGACCCAAAGCAAGAGCCCCTTCATCCAGGCCGCGTACGACGGGTGCAAGGTCAGTGGTGGGAGCGCGTACTCAGAGGATGTAGTATAGGCCTGTCAAGATTAAAACTGGCTTGTTGTTGAGTGTGAAAATTTGACTATACTTTTGGGCAGGCCCGTCGACAGGGGGGGGCAAAGGGGTCTGTTGCCCCGGGCCCCAGGACCTAGGGGCCCATGAAAGACCATTAACATTGTTTTCCCCTCAAACATGTCTGTTATTTTGACAAAATCATTGAAAATTGCATTTAAATGAATGTTTCTACTTTAAATCTACTCAATAACTGAAAATGGTTTTATTTTAGTGAATTTAAATGTTTATCTTTTATGCGCACCTCCCCCCGCTCAAGAAGAAAATGGTTTGGCCCAGCGCACAGCGACGCACTGTATTACAGCCCAGAATGTGTTTAAAACATCATAAAATCCAACAAAACAAAGGAAATTAGATCTGATTTCTATAAAATTGCCCAGAGGGAACCCCAGAGACAATAAAGTGCATTTACTATTTGTAGTTTTTCAATTGCGCATAAATAGATGGCATCATTAGACTATTTTCCCAATGTTGGTTGACAGGTGCTATGGTGGAGTCCATGGGGGGGGGGGCATATGACATCTTCTTGCCCCGGGCC
>OMNZ01121739.1:2497-15284 GCA_900303255.1 Lesueurigobius sanzi
TCTTCTTCCTCTCTCTCTCTTCTTTTTTGCTCTCCTTCCTCCCTCCATCTTTCCTTCCTCTCTCTGTCTCTCTCCTTCCTTCTCCCTTGCGCTCTTCTTCCTCCCTCCCTCTTTCCTTCCTCTCTCTCCTTCCTCTCTCCCTGTTTCCTTCCCCGCTCTCTGTCTCTCTCCTTCCTCTTTCTCTCTCCTTCCTCTCTGTCTCTCCTTACTCTCTGTCTCTCTCCTTCCTCTCTCCCTGTTTCCTTCCTCTCTCTCCTTCCTTCTCCCTCACTCTCTCCTTCCTCTCTCCCTCTTTCCTTCCCCGCTCTCTGTCTCTCTCCTTCCTCTCTTCCTCTTTCCTTCCTCTCTGTCTCTCCTTACTCTGTCTCTCTCTCCTCCCTCTCTCCTTCCTCTCTCTCTCTCCTCCCTCTCTGTATTCCTTTGATATTTGAAAAGTAAGAGTATTTGTACCTGAATAGTTACTCAAAATGAGTATTCTGAATACGTATTTTAAATGTATTTAGTTACTCCCCAACACTGGTAACTATTAACAGTGTATTCAGTCACAAATGAATCAGATACTTCTTACAAATAAGTAAGCACCATCTCGAGGGCCAGATTAAATCTCTTGGGAAGCCGAGTTTGGTCCGCGGGCCTCACTTTGGGCATCCCTGCATTAAACAATAACAACATGGTACTTTATCTACAAATGTTAATTACTAGTCTCGAAAACTTCTTTAGACACTATGTTTTGAAGCCCTGTGACTTGTCTGCGGCAGATCAAATAAAAATGAAATGAAAAGAAATGGCCTTTTAAAGAATAAACAAAACATTTTGTTTATAGAACAGAGAGGCCGCCTCAAATCACGCAGCATCTCACTAGAGGCCCAGGTCTCGCGTTTGTTTGAAATATTTGTGAATAAAACGATTTTAAAAGTCTGTAATCACATTTGTGTTCCCCATAAACACCACAGACAGATATTTCCTGGCTCATCTTAAACACACCTATTGTCCCACCCTGGGCTACTTCCTAGGTCGTTGACACACCCCTATGGCCCTGGTGCTCCCAGGAGTACTCAGCAATAGCATTATTGATCGCCACATGAAATACTGCAGTTAGCAACAGCATGCTAAGGCTAGCTTCAACCAGTCAGGGCTGCAACAGAAGCTGACTGAGACACACCTAAAGTAGTGAAATAGCAAGCTTCCTCCAGCCCCTTTTCAAATCGCATTAATGTAAATTGATGTTGAATTCATGTTTCTGTTGCAAAGAGTGTGAACTGTTATTAATTCTTGATTTTGAAATAAAGAACTGATATTGACCACTAGTGTTTGCAGTTTGAGAAACACTGTTACAGAATCACTGATAAAACATTTATAATACATTAATGATCACTATGTTGGAAGTCTCTATTTAATGTAACAAGGACCAGTCTCTTTTTCACTCACTGAAAATTCACCACAGTTTCTTTGCATAAACAACTATGTCATCTACAAACCTACTTTTGTGAAAATCTCAGTGTCGGTTGGTGTCAATGCTTCGGGAATGACACCTACAATTTTCCAGAAACTTCTAAAAGTGGTTCTTAAGAACTGAAGAAAAGGTTCATGAATGAGGCTAAAAGTGGTGTCATTTTTCAAATACAGTGCCATGGTTTTGGTTTGGTGAAAGGACTTTGAGTCACAAGATTAATAATAGATTTGTGCAGCTAATCTAACAAATACTGATCAAAATAAGCGTTTGGCCACTTTCTGTCTGGAGACTATGGTAATATTTCCTAGAACATGAATGTAATCTTATTTAAGGTATAAAATCTCATGACAACGCAGGTTACAAGACACTTCAATGATTTCTTGGCCGTTTCAAAACCTAAAAAATGCTAGAAAGCGTCTCCTCTGCTAGTTCTCAGACAGAGCAGCTGGAGCAGATCAGGGCCGCAGGCTCTGACACTTTTGACCGTGGCGTCGGACTTTTGGACGGACAGCTCCTCGGACAGTGTTCTCTCAGAGGAAATAAGAGCGGCCGCGGGCTCATATGAAACTGTAATAAAAGTGTGGAAGAGTTTGAACCCAGGGCCTTTCTCACAGATGTAATAAAACTCACCGTGACTTGTTTCACCGTCAGACTGTTTATAAAAGTGGACAAGGTCATGGCCGCGCACCTGAAGATTAGACTGAGAGCATGAATTGCAAATGCCCCGTGTTTGTTCGAAGTTCTGGAGTTCAGGTCTGTATTTTGGTTGGTTTTGAGTTGTTTAATATGGATTTAATGGGAGTAATAATGCAATAGTTAATAGGTTGGATTCATGTTTTAGAATTCTGTTTCAGTTGGAGCAGGAGCCAATACAACTCTATGGGAGAGGAACAGTTTTTTGAAGAAGTTTATAAAAAGAAATTTGACAAACGTTGTACTTATATTGCCATATTATTCTTATGGCTGAAAGTCCTTTCTACTGGCCAAGATCATGCAGATGTTTTTAAATATTAATACCACTTATGGACACCTTTATGAGAAAATAATTAGACATTAGTTCATGTAATGTAATGTATAATTATAATGAACTTTATTATCCCCGTAGGGAAATTTGGCCTCTGCATTTGACCCAACCTTCGATGCCGCTGGAGCAGTGGGCGACCGCAGTGCAGCGCCCGCAGACCCATCTCCAAATGTGGAGCCAGGCTCATGGTCAGAATCACCTGGCAGGAGGATTAACCTAATGTGCATGTTTTGGGTTGATGGGGGGAGGAAACCCATCCAGACACGGGGAGAACATGCAAACTCCACACAGAAAGGCCCCATCCTGGCCCGGAACCTTCTTGCTGTGAAGCGCAAGCGTTAACCACTGCGCTGCCTGGAAAATTATCTGCCTTTTTTCTACAAAACACACGGAAAATAACAAAAATGTCAAAATGTCCTGGAAAAACATATATTGTCCTGAAAATATGTCTCTTCCCTTTGCTTTTCTGTTTAAAATAAAAGTAAGCAATACTTTACCCACCACACCAGACTAAAGACAAGCTCATTCTGCCCCAGAACACAGGAAGACATTGAATTTTGTGGCAGTTTTTGTTTCCTGTCAAGAGAAATTAGCAATAAACTAAACTCCAAAATGCACTTACCAGCATCGAATTTCCAGCTGCCCTCCACCTCAAGTTTAAACTATAGGCTCTTTAGAATCTATTGATGTCGCATGAATGCGTATATGTTTATATTGTATGTATAATGCCATGCTTCCAAGGGCACCAAAGTGGAAGCCTGGCATCCAGACAAGTCTCCTCTATTAATTGTAAACTGGAGACTAGTCTGGAACTGCTTCTGCAGACAAACTGCAGTTTGAGGCAGGACTAAGGTGGGACAAACACACACATAACAGCCAATCAAAGCGGATGTGAAGGCATGGCGCGAGAAGCAAGTTGTTGTCAAAGTTTAGCAAGACTTGGCAGTGTTTGCAAAATTGCAACAAGACGAAGCTAAAGGTGACCCAGGAGACCATCAAACGGCTTTGTTAGAGTCGACAAATGTGCGAATGAGCAACAGAGCAGCGCTAGTGAGAGACGTGTGAACACCTTCAACATCGGCTCTTATTGTGGTCTTAAATATATTCCCATGTTATTTAACACAAACGAGTGAGCAGCTGTAAAGGTTTGCTCTGTTGTGGTCCAACGTGATTGCAATGCGCTTATGGCAGCACATATTTAAAAACTACAGAAAAAACAAAGGCACGACACACAGTGACGTCTGCTCAGTGAGCCGCTCTGATTGGCTCCACAGATTGTTTACATCAAGGTTCAATGCGTCTACTGCTTGGTGCCACGACGCTTCCTTTTGAACAGAAAGAAGTGAGTGTGGTTGACCAGGCCACCAAAGTGGAGTTTCACAGATAAATATGAGACAATATTAGACAATATAAGTATTTTAAGGTACAAGTGTCAAATAGCTGCGAAGATAAATCCAGGCTACTTGTAGCGGTAGTAGTCGTCGGGATTGCGGTTCAAATTGTGTCCATTGTTGTAGAGTCCTTGGGCAAGACACTTCACCTGCTTCAGCCTCCAGTGTCTGCGTACACTGGTGTATGAATGATAGTGTGAATGGGCGAGTGGTTCCTTCATGTAAAGCGCTTTGAAGGTATTACCTTCAATTTGTATTGAAGGTATTGAGTGCCTGAAGCAGGAAGAAAACCTCTATAGTAAATGTGACCAAACAGGCCCAGTGATGGAATATCGGTTTTAAAAATTTGAAGGACAGTTTTGTGTTCCATCTGTGGTGCAACAATATCCAGGAAATACAGATCCGAGCACTTCAAAGACAAACGTAAACTGGATTGTGTGAATAACATGAAATAAGGCCATAAATGGGATGGCTCCAATCTATCTCCAAGAAGCTAGTGCCATATCAGCAAGCGGAGTGCTTCGCTCTCAAAACACAGAACTACTGATGGTGAGTTAATCTAATCTAATCTCTCACATTTCTAAAAGCACAATAGGAAAAAGAGCCCTCAGCTCCAAGCTCCGGTTTTATGGAATCAACTTCTGTCTCATGTTAAAGAAGCAGACACAGTCTCCAGTTTTAAGACTAGGCTCAAATCGTTCCTTTTAGAAATAGATTATGGTCAGGTCAGCTAGGCTCAGTACTAAACATACAGCATAAGAAAGGCTGCTATAGGAGCTATAATGCTGGGGGAAGTACAGTACACTGAGCCCTATCTTCTTGTTCTTCTTACTGTTGCAATGTTTTACCTTTACCTTTAGTCTGTTTATTGCTATTCACATTGTGTCTTTCTCTGTCCACCCCTGTGTGGGGAGAGGTTTTTGATCCCTGGCTGTTGGAGATCCAGCGAATACTGCAGGCCTGAACAACAGTGGTGGCTGTGGGACTGGACGGCGGTGG
The DNA here is from genome assembly GCA_900303255.1 of Lesueurigobius sanzi. Lineage (NCBI taxonomy): Eukaryota > Metazoa > Chordata > Actinopteri > Gobiiformes > Gobiidae > Lesueurigobius > Lesueurigobius sanzi. The sequence continues at coordinate 7,365 of OMNZ01121739.1, forward strand.
CCTCTGCAGCTCTGACAAGACACAGCTACAGGACTGTAGTCAGCCTAGGAACCATCTGTCGCCCATCCGTCCATAGGAGAGGATCCCTTCCCACTGGGATTCTCCTCGAGATTTCTTTGTTGTTCCCATGGCGTTTTCAGTTTTTTCTTGCCACGGGGGAGGGTCTAAGGATGTGGGATGCTCTAGGCTTGTTTTGTCTGATAGTACGTTTGTGTGACATTACATGTGTTTGTGACATTTCATTTGTCAAAAAGAGCTCTATTTTCTAAAGCCCACCAGCAACTTGTGCAAAACTTTTAATTGCAGCCAGCACGACTTTCCAACTATACATTACACCTTTCTGTACTGTATACACTCACTTTTCACTTATTCCATAACATCACAAAGCCAGCTCAGGTTGAAAGGTGCCCAGAATTAGCATGAGCAAACTCCGAACAAAGCATCGCCCTCAACTTTTCAGCAGCATCCTTCAAAACTTCTATGTCACGAAACTGTCAATAAAACGCGAGGATTTTCACATATTATTCTAACCTGCCCGTGGCTCTGCCCTCCTCGGCGTCAGCGAGCGCCGCAACAACTCCATCAAGAAACGCGCGCTCTTTCTCTCTTCCCCGGCATTTGCATTTTGCCTTTCATACATTTTAATTTGTTTTAGGGCAAGCTGTCAGGCTGATTGGAGAACAGTGTCACCCCGACGCAACGCTAAGAAGAGGAGCTGCCACGGGAAGAAAGCGCTGTGACATTGTTATGCTGACATGCGATTAGTTTTTTTTTTGTTTTTTTCGGGGGGAAATCCTGGCTCAGATCCCTGGGGAGCGCCTGCAGTACGTGACTCCGCGTAGAAAGAAAAAAACACATCAAAATAATTAAGGCAAATAATTGCTTAGGGCGAATGGTGGATTCTGGATGGCGTGCCACTGCTCGATCGTTTTGGGAACTCCGTGACTCCATTAAAGTACGTAGCTAAACTGAGTGATTTCATTTCATTTTGCCAGTTTCATTCTCAAGAGTTCAATTTGCTTGTTCCTCACCTGCTGAAGTCATGAGGTGGTTCTCCGCTTTGGATTAAAACAGGGATATCAAACTCATTTTGGGTCGTAGGCAAAATTCAGCTACCACACCACGGCGGGACACCAATTAGACAGGTCTGAGCCAGGTAATAATTGCCTTTTTGTCCTGTCAAGGTTTTCTCCACAGATTCTGGTACTTTTTGGACTTTCTGGACCATACTGATCAAAATAAGCTTTTGCGCCATCTTGAAATTTGTCCAGAATCCAAGATGGCCGCCAAACTTCAAAGATGGCCACCAGGATACTTAAAATTGGTCCTAAGTGGGTGGAATTTGTATAAAGATCTGTTTTTTTGGCATGATTTATGGTGAGAGAAATAATATTATGTGGCTTAAAAATCATAACCAGGCATTTTTATTGAGTAAATCCAAGATGGCTGCCAGGCGCGGTCCCCTGAACTTCAAAGTGTCATATCTCCTGTTCTAAAAGGACTACGGCCATAATTCTGGTGTCTATTAATAGGTTTTCATGGTCAGGGAATCCATTTCTGCAGGTATTTTGCAAATCTGACCATTCAGTCTATCAGAAAATCCAATATGGCCGCCAGGCATGGTCCCCTGATCTTCAAAGTGTCATATCTCCTGTTCTAGAAGGACTACGGCCCTAATTCTGAGGTCTATTAATCCACCAATTTTAGGTATCCTGGTGGCCATCTTGGAAGTTTGGCGGCCATCTTGGATTCTGGACAAATTTCAAGATGGCGCAAAAGCTTATTTTGATCAGTATGGTCCGAAGTACCAGAATCTGTTGAGAAAACCTTGACAGGAAAAAAAGGCAATTATTACCTGGCTCAGACCTGTCTAAATATTGAACATTTATCAATTCAAGCCCTATTTCCCCTCCTTGAACTGCCATCTTATCATAGTGGAGGGGTCTGAGCACCCGAGTGATCCTAGGGCAGGTGTGTCCAAACTTAATTCATCGAAGGCCGCATATTGAAGTGTATAAGGCATGGAGGGCCACAGATCGGTCGCCATCGCAGTCAAACATTTAACTGGGTTAGGCTTAAATCTTTACCCACACCTGTATTTAGTCTGGAACTTTCTGGAAACTCTGTCTCACAATAAAATGTTAGTTTTTGAGGTTTTAATTGTGTGGAATTGTTAAAGTTGCATAAAAAGTTTAATCTCTGGCGGTGTGTGCCAATTCAACAAGAAGTTTGTGGTCCACTAAAAAAATTGGTCTGAGGGCCACATTTGGCCCCCGGGTTGCACTTTTGGGCACCCTGAACTAGGAGCTCTGTTGCCTGGGGAATTATGCTCCTGGTAGGGTCTCTCATGGCAAACAGGTCCTAGGTGACGGGTCAGACCAAGAGCTGTTCAGAAGCTCCTTATGATGAGAGACCAGAGGTGAAGGAGCGTTGTGGGGCCTCCTCCCAAAGACCCACCATCTGCAGGAGGAGCCATAAGGGACTGGTACACTGTGATCTGGGCAGCTTGAATGCTCCCCCCGCGACCCGGTGACGGATAAGTGGAAGAAGATGGATGGATGGATCAAAAGCCCTTCAGGACTGTAGCCTAATAAATAATAATAATGGCTTCCACTTGTCGTGTGCTTAGCAAGTCTGTGTCACAAGTTTCCAGGGTTCCCATACCTAGAAAATTGGCCTTTTTTCTAGTCATGGAAAACAAAAAATCTCAAAATGTCCTGCAAGAACATATATTGTCCTTGAAAATATGTCTCCTCCCTTTGCTTTTCTGTTTAAAATAAATGTAAGCAATACTTTGCCCACCAGACTAAAGACGAGCTCATTCTGCTCCAGAACCCAGGAAAAAATATTATTATTGCTTTATTGATATTGCATGTTAAAAATTACTATTTTAGCAACTCTCTGGTGTTGACAAACATATACACAATACACAGACAAGACAGACAGGACAAGGTCAAGAAAGAATACATGTAACAATAAGCTCATGTTGTCATTTAGCGCCTTAATCGCTATTGGGAACAAGCTGTTTTCATCCTTGAAGTGCGAGCTTTCATTGCCCTGTAGCGCCTTCCAGAGGGCAGTAGATTGAACAGTTGATGGGCAGGACGGGAGTGGTCAGAGACCATCTTCCTGGCTCTGCTGAGATAGCGTGAGGTGGCTAAGCCTTCTAGCGATGGCAGTGAGGACCAGTGAAATAGAAGAAAAAAAAATGATCTTCTATTTGAAAATTTTCCCAGGAGGGGCTCTTGAATCCCCCATTTTACCATGTTCCCAAGAAAACATTATGCTTTACACGTCTAAGTTCGAGTCTCTTCAGACCAAACGGCTGTAGGCTTTAGCCATTTGTAGATGACATACACAGGGGGCGCTGGCGAGTCAGGAGGGCAGAGAGGACCCCGGATTTAACGTGTCCTCCTAATTAATGTGCATAGTTGAAGCTTAAGAATATTCATGTACATCTATGGAGGAATGTTGAATCCATGCAATAATTGAACTGTGAAGATCTGACAATTTGTTTGTTTCCAGGTGAAAGTTTATATGTTATTAACCCATTTAGGCCTAAAATGCCTGGAAAAAATGCCTGTAAAACCTATGGGCTGATTCAGACTCTCCCGTGGCCTCTATCCTGATGCATTTCATTGGCTCAGGAGCAGATGATTGGTGCAAAAAAACCTTTAGACCTAAAAATGACGTATACGCTTTCCAGGCTTCAATGGTAGAAATGCGGTAATGCTTTCCAGGCCTAAATGGGTTAACCAATTAAACTGGCCCATAATCTGAAAAATGAAAATACAGACTTGTAGTGTCTCCCCTAAATAACACACTCATAATTCTATGGAGTAGTGGAAAAAGCTCTGGTGTGGAGGTTGTTTGTGTGGCAATTTTTCCAGGAAGAAGGACCCCGAGGTTAGAATCGCCAGAAAACCGGAGGCGCAGAGGACGACCAAAGAGGAGATTTATGGTCGTAGTGGAAAAGGACATGAAGTTGGTCCATGCGAGAACAGAGGATGCAGATTTGAGGGTCAGACGGAACAGAGGAATCGCGATCGACATCTTGAACATGAACAAAGCAATTAAAAAACATTGCCTCGTGGGGTAAATAGAACAATCCGTCTGCTTCTCCACAGGACACTCTCCCTCTGTCCAGCATTACATCCTATTTATGATGCTAACACGTTTGATAAACCATACCCCAAATGAGCTATCCATTATCTGAATAGATGCGTGTTCATATCTTCATTTGTCTTATAGATAGATTGGAGAGCGGTTTCCTGTGGCGTAAACGGTGTCCGGGAATGATTAATGGCAGTAAATGTCGCCTTTTCCAAACCTGTAGCACACGCTGGACTGAGAGAAAGAAGAAACAGCATGGATTTAACTAGAAGCAAATGGCTAAAAGAATAATATTGAAGAATTGCTGCATGTTTAAGTGGAACATGTCATGCACAAGTGAGGCTTAAAACATTAATTTCGTTGATATTATATAATAGGAAAGACATTAAGACGTGAGAGCCTGGGCTGGTCAGGAGGACAAAATAAATATCATTCCATGATTAGAAAAGATATCAGGTAGCGCCTTTAAATATACTGTGATAAATAATACACACAACACACAACAGGCTAGGAATTGAATGTTGAAAAATCCCTCTGAAAATGTCGCACCATGATCAATTGTTTTTAGGGTTTCGTACCAAAAAACTACCAGAAACATGATAACAATTGATCCTGGAGCGTCATGGAGGCCGGTGTGATGGAAAGTAAAGGTGCCATGCTGTACCCATAAAGCAGGGGTGGGCAATTATTTTTTACAAGGGGCCAGATGAGAAACCTGGATAGAGCCCGAGGGCCGGATCAAACGATGACTTGAATTTAATTCGGCCGCATATTGTAAATAGGAAAATACTATTGACCAAACCTTTTCTAATTTATAAATGAATAACAAAAATGAGCACTCTTTTGATTCTCCTCATTGGCCTGTGCCACCAGGGCTGTAGCCAGCACTTTAGAAATAGTAAGATGAAAATATATTTATGTAGTGGGTCTGGGAGTCCTCCCCCAGGAAATTTAGAATTACACAGATGTAATTTAGTGCAATCTGGTGTATTTTAGATGACCATATTGTATTTGAATCAGTCTTATTACACAATGACACAAATAAACAAAATTAGACACAGGCTCATTATTATTACTTTACTCTTAAACAACATTCACAATTTTAAAGCTGATATTAATTTAAATGTATCGGTCTCCCATCCAACTACTGACCAGGCCCTGCCCCCATCCAACTACTGACCAGGCCCTGTCCTGCTTAGCTTCAGAAATGTCTCAGGATCAGGTAGAACAAAGGCAGTATGACCATAAGACAGTGTCAGTGCCCTCTACTGGACAGGTGTGGAATTGCTTCCTTAAAAAAAAAATCTTGGCTGCCCCCTAGTGGCTGGATTGAACATTGTAATTATTACTTTAAAATCTCATAACTCTTGACAGGAATGGGCTAGAGACTTACTTTATTTTTTGACATGACATGAAATTTTGGCCCACCAAGCTGCGGGCTGGATGAAATCCTTTGGCGGGCCGGATTTGGCCCGCGGGCCGGGGTTTGCCCAGGTCTGCCTTAAAGGGTCACTGAAAAGTCAAATACGTACTAATATCAAGGTTTTTTTTTTCCCATAAAAAGCACGGTGGCGCAGTGGTTAGCGCTTCACAGCTAGAAGGTCCCGGGTCCTTTCTGTGTGGAGTTTGCATGCTCTCCCCGTGTCTGCGTAGGTTTCCTCCGGGTGCTCCGGTTTCCCCTGCCATTAAAAACATGTGAACAGGATGAATGATGTGTGTGTGCGTGTGTGAGTGCATTGTAGTGGTTGGCTTGGCACACTTCAATCAGTCTGGATTGAAGTTGCCACTATCGTCTTTGGAGTGAATGTAAATTGTCTCATGTAAAGAGCTTTGTCTGTGAAAGGCGCTATATAAATAAAGCTCTTCTTATTAGTTATAATATGAAATTATCTTAGAAAGCTGAATACATGTTAAAATGACACATTTTGATAAACTCTGGGATGTTTTTAATAATAATAATAATGCATTGGTTTTATATACATTTTCTGGACACTCAAAGATGCATTACATGCATTATCACTCACTCCATACTTGGTGGTGGTAAGCTACTATTGTAGCCAGAGCTGCCCAGGGGTAGACTGACGGAAGTGAGGCTGCCAATCTGCACCAACCACCACCAATCACTACCCTTCCTGGCACTTCCCCTGTAGTCTGCCATCCAAGATCGGCCAGAGCAAAGGCGGTGGGTGTTTTTTCACCAGATAAATATTTGAAAAAAAATGTTCCTCCCACAAGGCTTGCGGACCCCCCCACTAAAAATGCTTCCCCGATCCACTTTTGGTTCCTGCAGTTGAGAACCACTGGATTACAGCATCTTCTTGCCCTGTTACGTGGATACCAAACATGCCAACAGATACCAAACATGCCAACAGCACAACATTGATATGAATCTATACACCTGGGGAACAAACTGAGATGTTGAGGGACAAAACTAGACACAAATCTCAAATTGACCACTAACGTCTTCACTTGCCGTGTCTCGCTTTAAATAAAGATTTTCATCAAAATTCGACAAAAGCCTCATGCTCACTGAGTTACTTTGCAATCGTAACCTATTTTGACTTGCTCTTGCAGTACTTAGTGCCGTCTTTTTCACATGTGGCTTATGCAAAAGTGGAAACATCTGAGCCTTTTCTCATCACCAAATAAGCACCGGTCTTTAGTAGCAAGGTTCAAAGCGTTTGGCGGATTACGCTTTGTCACACAACGCGAGCTGTAATGTGGTGGTCTGAATTTGCACTTGAATTGTGAGGTTAAAGCTTTGACAAAAACACAACTCGGAAAGACGGGAGAAAAAAAAAAGATGTTTATAGGAGTCTAATGTGGAGGGAAAAAAAGGTTGAGGGACTGGAGCGGAGGAAACAGTTGGCGAACAGACTGCAGCCTGCCGCTTGAGTGGAGCCGAGGTCCGAGCCGGAGGCAACATTCAAAGAGAGGTGAAGCGGACATGTTTCAGGAGATTGGGGCGAAATATGGTGTTGAAATAAGGCCGAGGAGTCAGTGTTAAATCATTTAGTCTTTTGGAACAGTTGGTTACGCTTCTGGGATGTTGTTTCGGATGGTGGTGGACGTTGGAAGAGACAGGGACGTGTCTGAGTGACACTGGAAAGAATGAGATAGATGGCTTCAAAAGTGTTTGAATGAGGAGACTTCATGTTTGAACGATTTTGAAAAGAACTTGCCAATGGAAAAAGCATTATTTTGCTTAAAGTACTTAAACAAACTGTCCAGTGGTCATCAAAGATCAGCCGATAAAAATTGTGGAAACACACAAGTACTTACAGTTGTGGACAAAAGTTTGCCTACCCTTTTAAGTTTACATAACTTTTTAATCTTTTGGCCATTTTTCATAGAATACAGTATGAATGATAACACAAAAATCCTTTTTTCCACTCATGGTTGGTGGTTGTGTGAAGCCATTTATTGTCAAAGAACTAAGTTTACTCTTTGAAATCATAAATCATGAAACAGAAACTACTCAAATGTCCCTGAAAGGAAAATTGTTCAGGAGCAAAGAAAAACTCACTTAAAGAACAACTAAACACCAAACCAACTTTTTTTTGCTGATAAACTGTAAATGGGTGTAAAATACTTCCGTCTACATGTTCTAGAGAAATAATATTATGTGGCTTAAAAATCATAACCAGGCATTTTTATTGAGTAAATCCAAGATGGCCACCAGGCGTGGTCCCCTGAACTTCAAAGTGTCATATCTCCTGTTCTAGAAGGACTACGGCCCTAATTCTGAGGCCTATTAATAGGTTTTAATGATCAAGGAATCCATTTCTGCAGGTATTTTGCAAATCT
>OMNZ01121782.1:8988-21920 GCA_900303255.1 Lesueurigobius sanzi
TGGCTGCACCGTCAGCAACACACGGTGATTGCTGACTTCTCCCTTCCCGTTCGCCGACGCCGTCCCCGCCACAATTAACTTGGTAATTGCATTTGTTTTAGGAGTATGGGGGTGATTATCAAAGCCACCTATGATCCTCGGAGCGTGCATCAGGGAGACCACTGGGAGGGAGGGGGGAGATGGGGTATGGGTGGGTTGGGGGGGCAGAGATAGATAGGAAGCCGGGGTGCGCTTCGAAAAGGCAGTGCCGTGCTTCCTTGCTCAACCTCACTAACCTTCTTAGGATCGTCTGATTGCTGAACCGTTTTTGTTTGTTTGTTTGTTTGGCCGTTTTCTTTTTGAAATCCGCCTAGAGGTCATTTCTCAACAATTCAAAACAAGGAGATTGGTAATTTTGCTTGCATTTGAGTTTGAAGATGTGGAAATGATATACAGTATGGGTTACAGGGTGAAGTGTTGGGCTTTCAAGTCGGTAATCAAAGAGGACGGGAGAGAGATGGGTGGTTGATGTGTTCCGTTCAAAGCAGTTCCCATCTCGTCAAGAGGTAGTTTTCAGCAAATGTGGTATTTGCAGTAAAGTATGAAATTATGTTTGTCTTTCCATAGGTGTAGCACTAAGTACAGCTAACATCCTGCTCTGTCAGTTGTAAGGATGGCAATCAGCAACATTATACAGTTAGAATTCAAAAGCCAAATAAAAAATTAAACATTTCGATTCGATCCAAGAGAGACTTAAGCAATTTTAATTGTCCCCATTGGGAAATTTGTCCTCTGCATTTGACCCATCCTTTGATGCAGTTGGAGTAAGGAGGAGCAGTGGGGAATAGAAGAGCAGTGCAGTTCAAGGGGACCCTTCTCCAGATGTGTAGCCAGGCTAAGGGTCACTCTTCATGATGCTAAAATCTCACGATTTGCATCGTACCAAAGCCACAATGCAAGTTTTAGTCCATATTTTCTATTTTATAAGCTCTGCGGCCTGCTGTGCGCACACACCCAAACATAGCTCTTGTGTGTCGTCGTCACTTACCGCTAAAGTGAAGGCTGACCCCCAGAGGTCACGTTCATTAATCCAAAAACACATCAAATCTGCGTAGGCTTGTGTCAACATCCAGCTCCAGTGCAGTGTGTATGGTCCTACTCTAAACAAATGCATCCAATTTTGGTCATAATCCTTCTTCTTCACGTGAGCATTGTCCAATCAATCACGGTAAATATCTTTGTTTCCAACATGTAAGCAAAAACTACTCCAGGAACAGTCCAAATACAAGCTTCAAAGCTTCGCTACTCAAACACATGCAGTTAAAGTGACAGCAGTTAGCAAGCACTGCACTGCATTTGTTTACTTTGGGCACTACAGTTTTGTTTAGTATTGTGAACACAGGGGCGTATTTTATCATTAAAGGGACTCTACGGAAGTTAAAATTGAAAAAAATAATACATGTTCCACCCCCTACATGCTCCAGCAATGTCCCGCGCTGTACTGTGAGCCCACACCTATCCCACTCAGTTGCCGCTATAAGCCTGCTCCGTCACTCTAAAGTTGCGTGTTCGGGCCGAGGCAGCAGTCATTCACCAGCTTAACATGGAGACTGCAGTTACGCCGACGGCCAGAGGTGGCAGTCACGAGTATGAAAATGATCAAATTCCGGTGAGCCCCTTTAAGCAGCTTTTGAAAATTGGAAAGCATTACCAATTTTATTCTTTTAAAAACAGGGATCATAAATACTGCCTAATACTAAAAAAAATATATATTTATATTGTACTGTGATGCATTGTGATGCATGGAAATCGTGGGCCCTGCATCAATTAATGAATCGTCACACCCCTAGTCACTCTCATCTGTTGGAGGAATAACCTATTGTGCATGCTTTTAGTAATAGGGGAAACCTACACAGACATCATCAAGTTAGAACATGCAAACTCCACACAGAAAGGCCACGACCGCTCAAGGATCACACCCAGGACATTCTCACTGCGAGAGAGTTACTACGAGCCCATACTACTTTTAATGATGAATTGTTATTGGCGCTAAACATTACTTTATAGAGTTCAGGAGAAGACCACTCCCTGAGGTTCTCATTGTGTTTAGTCCTTACTCTGGGACCAGCAGGAGACCACTCTCTGAGGTTTTCACTGTGTTTAGCTGCGATGGTTCATATGGTTCTAACATGGCAGAGATGTACTTTGATGATGAGACTTAAAGCAGAGCTGTTTTAAAGTATTTTCTCTGAGTGACACTGGACTACTATGGTCGTATTTCCTGGTTCGAGTCAGGACCAAAGCAGTCATGTTCTGGATGTGCTGCAGCTGTCTTACAGTTAGAGAGGCCATTGAGCAGCCGTTGCAGTCGTCTAACCTGCTGTAGACAAATGTATGGATTAGTGTCTCCAGGTCTGGTTTAGACTTTACATACAGTACCTTTGATTGTGGCAATGGTTTTTACATGGTTTCACCTGCTAATGTTATCTGTTATGTATATGTTTCAGTTCAGTCCATTAATACCTGTGAATGCAGTAGGTGGCTTGGGGATTCTGAGAGCTTTCTTCGTACTCTTTGTACAGCTACCATGTTCAGAGATAATAGAATGTAAGATTTCGTATATATTTTGTTGTGTATGTTTATTTACATTTTATTGTCTTCTTTCCCATCTCCATGTTCTGAATACATTTGAAAAGAACCCGCTTGGACATTTTTTGCCTTATTCAAATGAACAAGCACCAATTCTTATTTGACTGAGAGTCTCCCCTTGTTAGCCCTGTACTTTTAACCATTACCCCAAGTGCCATCAGTAATTCCTCATCAAACATCCCCACTCGCTCCGACGCTAATCCCCTTAGCTGCCGACGTAGCACAACCCACCCATGAACGGACATGCTTCTATTCTTTTTTCTTTCAACCACTTCCAGCAACCTCTTCTTCGCTTTGTACACCCCAAATCTAGCCGCTGTACGATTACACCGCATTCAAAAAATAGTCCCTTTCTGACGATCCTTCTTATGACACTGACTTTGAATAAAAGAACTTGTATTTCTGGGCTTTTCTTTTTAATTGAAATGCATAACGACATCAACGGCCAAGCTGCAGAATTGGCAATACTGAACCGGCGGGCACGATAAAGGAATTTTTTCTCTCCTTTTTTCCGCGGCTATCGACTTGGTCATGTGTGTAATTGCCTAAAGCGTTTCTCGAGCGTCCGATGCACCAATGTAAATATTAAAGAGAGCGGGCCGGGCTTAATAAAATGCTGTTCAAACAAAATGGGGGAGAGAGGAGTTATCTTGCGGAGGTTACGGGGTTTTTTTTTGCAGGCGAACGAGAGAAATAGGAGGTTAGAAAGGGTCAGTATCAAGATGAGGCTTTGGTGAAGTGACAGAAGGAAATGCAAGGAGATTAAATGAATCCACAAAAGAGAGAAGGGAGCTAGAGGTGGTAGGAGAATAGCGTTGTCACTGGAATAAAGGATATTTGTAAGAATGTAAGAATATGCGGCGTGCACTGTTTCGTAGACCTGTAGATCTTTTGCGGGAAGGAGAGGGATTGCATGGGAGGATTAATCATATTTGAGAGTAGAAAGTGGTAGTAGAAATCATAGTGTGGCGAGTCCGCTTCATGACATAACATTTCTGTGATTTCTCCATCTCCAAAGAAGGTTTAGTGACAACTGGATGCACAGCCGACCCTCAAAAAACCCAACCAGCAAAAAAAAACTCTTTTGTAATCTGAAGTCAAATCTCCACAGGTTTGTACATTCATTAATATCTTACAAGGCTTTTGGCATCATACAAGTGTGGTACATGGTTGACAACAGCTGAAAAAAATCTGGATTGTTCATGAATTGCAATGTTAGATGGTAAATGCTAACAGCTACATGACAACTACATTGAACAAGCTTGATCACTGTCCGCATACTGTTAGCATCAAATGTAATGTCTCCTGTTCATTTCTGTGATAAGAAGAGGCACAGGCCCCAAGGAAGGAATCCCACAATGTTGTTTCTGTGTAGTTGGAAATGGTAATCAAACAAACAAAAAAATGAGATAGATTTTAGGGCTTTGTAGTGATTGACGTATTGTATCGGACACCTCATATTGCAAGACTATAACAGGGTTTTCTCCAGGGCATTAAAAGTCTTTAGATTAATTGTGCTTAAATTGTTGTCTTGTCACTACAAAGGCATCTTCATTTTTTTGGTAAATAATAACATCGGTCTGAAACCAATTCAACGCTGTTGATCAGTAGAAAGGACTTTCAGTTGCAAGATTAACCTCTTAAGCCCTAGGCCTTTTTCTCCAAAAATCATGTCTTTACATCCCAGGTGTACATGGCTAATCTTGATGTCCACACATTTGGTAGAGCTTTGGGATGACGGTGGAAGTGAAATAAAAATAAATGATGTTGTTTGACAATAAAATGAGGTTGCTATAGGTTTGAATGAATTTCCACCTGAAAAAAAACACATACATTTTTCCGCAAAAAGGCCTTTTTCCTCCCTGTGGTGGAGCAAATAACAACAGAAATGGATAATCCCACATCAGCTGTCACTAATTTGCAACTTTGGAATATTTTTCTGCGTAAAACACGTAGGCCAGTAACTGTATCTGAAAAAAAAGTCCCCATTTTCGGGGACTCTAGGTCTTTAGAGGTTAATATGGCAGACCTTTGAATCCAATCTCTATCAAATACTGATCAAGTACAACATTAGTACATTTTTCTGGGGAAATGTCTTTCAAAAAACTGTTTCCTCTGTAACATGAATGCTACCTATTACTAGGCCTTTCCAGTTCTATATTGTTCTATATTATATCCTGACACTGAAGAAGGGAGAGACCCGAAACGTTTACCAGGCATACAGGCAATAAAAGTTAAAGTTCTTCCTGACTAGGAGTGCTGTCCTTTCTTTTGTTTATACACTGTTCCTAGGATTTTGCACCCAGTCAGAGAGTCTTTGTGAGTTGAGCACGTTTTATGCACGTTATTCAGTTCTATATTGTACCATATTGTAGGCAGAGATTCTTCAGTCTACATCTGTACTCTGCAGTTGAAGTTTAGGACATTTCGCTCTTCATCCAAAGAGCTTCGTCAGCGGCACTGAGCAAACTTGGACGCCAGGGGATTTGATAAAGTTTGCTCAGTGCTGACAAAGCTCTTTGGATGAAGAGGGAAACGTCCTATACTTCAACTACAGAGTACAAATGAAGACTGAAGAATCTTTGCCTATCCTGTACGACTGAGAACTTACACAGAAGTATTGTGCCCTATTATTTTGAAGGCCTGATGTTAAGCACCACCGGAAGCACATGGCTACTTAATATGCCAAAAACAAAAAGGACAGACTTTCTTGAGCCATCACAGCTGTTGGATGTTGCCAGCGATCTGAGTCTACTGAAGGCTAAACGCAACCAGTGCAAAGCTAACAAGAATTCTTTCTCTGTAATGATTATGTTTTTAGCAGATTCAGAGCCTCTTCAGTGAGTGCATGAGCGGCCGTGGAGGTCAGTGGAAGCAGCAGTATTAGTAGCATTAGCGGAGCGTTGTTGTGGCCCATTATTGGTTCAGTTTATCAGTTTATTTAACAGAGATAATGTGCAAAAAGCATTAATTAAAGATGCTTTACACCAGATTGAAGTTTTAACTAGTTTCCATCTGCAGTATCACTACACAATTAGCAAGACTACAATAAAACCCACTGAAGACCGTTACCATTACAATGATACTGCGTGAATGTGGGAGTTTTTCAATCCTTTACACTTTTGATTGAGAAGGCGGTCTGTGCAAAGGTCGAACTACATTTAGGTTCAGTGGTGGATGAATTGTAAAGATGAATCACACATTTGAATACACAACTACATTTTCAAAGTTATATTTTCCAAGCATTGGGCAGTGATGTGTATCTCACTCGTTTTCTTTTATGTAGGACTTAACAGCTTGTTTTTATAGGGATTTTAGAGGTTTTATTGTCGTATTACATGCTTGGGACTAAGATGATACACAATAATTAGTAAATTTCTCCATTTTGAGATCAATAAAGAACTATCTAATCTCTTAATTAATATGAGAAATGATCATTGCACTTTTTTTGCAACGTCCACAACGGCCTAGATTTTGGAATTCCTCTACTGTTTTAATTTGGCTTTGTTTACATAGAAGCATGGAAAGGAGGTCTTCAGTTTTCTAGTTTTGGTCAAATAAGTTGCCATGGTCAGTGAGACAGAAGAAGATTTTAGCCATTGTGTAATTATGTCCTACTGTATTATGGGCATTGCCAGGGGGCCAGACCAGATTATGTGTTAGGCCTTTACAAGTGTGTTGTACTTCCTCCTGTTCAGCTTTTGTTGATGTTTTTTAACACACAAAGGCCCCGTCCACTCGAAGACAAACTCAGGCCTAAACGCAAAAGTATTGTATGAAACCGGCGTATCCTCCACATGAAGCCGGCGTTTTGGGGGGTGTAAACGATGAACTTTGAAACTAGGTCCCAGGATGGAAAGATTTCAAAGCGCTGTTTTCGCAGCTCCATTGTTACTGCCTCTCCGCAGCTTTCCTAAAACGATGACGTCACAGCGCCAGCATTGTGTGTGTTTTGCATAATCTACTGACCTTATAATGGCTTTATCAACCCAGTCCAGCCTGTTCTGACCGTGATACGCCTCCTCTGCTTCACCGCAAGCCGCACAGGTGTCACACAGAGGAAAGTCCCAAGGAAATATCCTCCTTTGTCTGTGTTTTTGTCCTGACAGAGAGTCTGTTCACTGACAGTATTTCTGCTCTCGTCCTGTGACATCATGAAACATAAATCCACCTCTTTGTTTCTTCTGTAAATAAATAAAAAAATCCACAGAATAGTTTCATTTCACTGTGATGGTCTGTTTACATTAGAAAAAGTTTACTGCGCATGTGCCATCTACAGTGTTGTTCTGCTTTGGGAGGCGTCCTGTAGTGGTGTCACAGCGCCACACACAGGCCTGGACCTGTACTACAGCGTTTCCACACACATTTACTGAACGGGCTTCATGTTTACAGCTTACAACTATAAGCGTTTTGTCTTCGTGTGGATATGGCCTAAGTCATTAAATTTTCAGCCGGAGTAGAAAATTTAATGACTTAGTAGATTTATTTGTTTCAAAAGTAGTAATCTACAGTATCAGAAGGCTTTCACAGAACCAAGTACAGGTGACTATTTTAAAACCTTTGCTACACAATACAAAAGTAAGTATGATTGAGAACTTGTGTTAAAAAGTAAGTTATATCTTATATCAAATCTTAAACTGTATTAATCTATTGACTAGGACCACCAATCCTGGATCCTCAAAGGTTCAGCATTTAGGATACGTTGAGTAGATTGACATTAAGGAAAGGAAACAAGGACGTAGTACGCGCTGAAGGCTTTACAACAAGGGACATGATGGATCAGACCAACTCTAATGGTATTGATCCGCTCCAAGGCCAGGGTGGCGGTCAAGGTTGCCCTCTATCCCCTTGACTTTCTGGACCAATTCATGACCTTTGCACTTGCACCTTTCCTCCCCTCTGTCCCCCCCCGACGGCCGACTCCTCTCGTCCCCCCGATGTTGCCGGCCGCCTTCCCTCTTCGAAGGGGAATCGACTTGACCACTCTGTCGCCACATGGAAACGGCGGGTTAAGGCGCGTCAATAATGTTTCAAAGGAACAATTTCTCGCTAGCGTTTTGACTGCATTTTTTTTTTCTCTCGCAAGGCGCCGTACAGCCAAGACGCTAACTGCCTCCAAGCTATCGATCCATGGGTTAAATTGCATGCGGGGGAACACCAAGAGTCTGGGCAAGCCGCAGTCTCATGGTAATTGCTTTCGATCTGTCCCCATAGACTAGCGATTTACGGCGATGCTCTACCTGAATGGGTGACACTAAATATTTTCTCGGCAAAAACGAGGGAGAATGTTTCAGAGTTAGTTCTTAAGCGCATTTGGGTGTAACTGACCAACCCGTTGTGAAATTTCGCTGGGGGGAAAGGGAAAAGAAAAGAGCACAATGAAGTAAAATTGTCATATGTGGTGTAGTTAAAAACACGTCAACTTAACGAAATGGGGAAAAACAACATGACAGACAAACACAAAGGACATGGGGGTTGAGTCATCGTCTTATAACTGGAAGGCTATCGGTTGCGTTCATGTTCTCAAAAGCAATCGTGCCACTCAGTTGGAGGTTCCAGTACGTCTCTACGGGTGAGAGACAAGGAAAATCCAAAATAAAAGTCCATAAATGTTGAACATGATCATTCTTCGGTAGGGCTGGGTACCTTTCATGTTTTTTCGATACTAGTACTTTAACGATACTTGGTTTACGATACCGATACCTGAACGATACCTTTTTCGATACCTATACTAAATTATTGGACATCTACACAAAAAAGCTTAAATGACCCAAATTCATCTTATTTATCTAAATTTGAGCTGTTTTAGTGGCTCATTTGACCTAATTCAAACCACTTGTTTTGACTTGCTTCAATAGATTTCTACTTAGTTCCTTTTTTATTTAAATTAATTTACCAATGGGGTAAGAAAATTGGTCTTTGGGCAGTTTTATTTCCCTAATTCAAGTGAGATTTCCTTAGAATCAGTAAAAATTGTCATGAAATAAACCAAATAATCTAGATAGTAACAGTATGAGTCTAATCTAGTCAAAACTGCTCTAAACAAGACTAATATTCTCAAATCGAGTCATTGATCCTCGTGCTTGATTTTAGTTTTGTTGTAGAACCATAAAACAGAACAATAATGATCATTTATTCTATAAAATACTGTTTCTTTTTAGTGTTTTTATCATTTATTTGAGCTGAAACACCTTTGCCCTTTCTTTACTGCAACCTCAGACCCACCAGGAAGACAAATTTGCTTTCTAAAGATAAATATTTTTTCGGTACCAGTTTTCGGTACCAATTTATTTTTCGATACCGGTAGTACCTTCATAATTTTTTCAATACCGTACTGGTATCCTTTAACGGTACCCAGCCCTATTCTTCAAATCAGCCATATTAATCTTTAGGCTGAAAGTCCTTTATCTTACCAACATCACACATGTTTTTTTACATTTATATGAGGAAAATAATTTCATATTTTCTGAAAAAGTAGACATTGAAACTAGTTTTTTTGTTTCATGTGTAAAAACCAAGTAATTACAGAGTATAGAAATGAATCAATCTGGATTTTCACGGATACCCTAGTTACCATAATATAATTCTTAGCTGCCCACCACCTGAAATTTAAACTATTCACCTTTTTCAGGACTCAACAGTGTGGCACCTCCCAGTAAACAGTGCTGTCACTGATCGCACTATTTGTGTGAACATTTTTAAAGCTTTTAAATACATCCGGCATCATTTGTTCAGTTCAAGAGCGTCACAACGACTGGAAGAAGAGTATTTTTTCTTGTCCTCAATAATAGATTGAGCTTAAAAAGTGGAGATTTGAGTGCTGTGTGCCAGCTTTTAACCTGAGCCTGGCTGTAATCTACACAGACCGCTTGCAATAAAATAACCAACAGTTGGGAATAAAACAGCCTCTGCTTAAATTCAACCAAAGTAAGTAAAAATATCGCAAAAAATAAAAAAGCAACTCTTTCATGTCATCATCTCATTCTGTTTTAAAAGCCTGAGTTGCGGCAAATGTATCTCCTTTGAGCTTTTTCATGTTTTTTTTTTGTATTTTATATCAATTGATTTCCCGCTCAGTGGAAGTGCCAACACCTACTGGAAATTTGTCTCCTGTATAAGTGGGCAGGTCTAAATAAGGTCAATAGGCTCCTTAGAATGTTTTGAGGTCACATAAACACAACGTATTGGCTATTCCCAAAGTCCAGCGAGTAGTGGCCCCCAATGAATGAATGAAATATGACAATTCACAATCTATCATTCATTAACTACTTATTCATAATACTTTTTCAAAGCAATATTTAAATAAACACACACAAACTTAACTATTGAGAGCTATAGCCAGTTCATGGGGAAAGAGACTTTTTTTGTGATAATTTTTTTATTTTTATTTTGTATTAACACATTGTGAGTATAGTTTTTTCCCAAAAATAAAGTAAGAAATATAAAGATATGACATGGGAAAGACACTTCACTCACCTTATGCATGGATTGCACGCTTGGTGGAATTATAGAGGCCACAGGAGCAGACTGGCACATAATACTGTAGTTATGGCCAAACGTTTACATACAGTACCCTTTTTAAGTTTACATACCCATTTAATCTTTTGGCTATTTTTCATAGAATATGAATGATAACACACACATCTCTTTTCTCCAGTCATGGTTAGTGGTTGTGTGAAGCCACTTATTGCCAAAGAACTGAGTTTACTCTTTTGAAATCATAATGAAACACAAAGTACTCAAATGTCCCTGTTCTAACGTTTACATGACCTTCAACAACTGCCAGGAAAACTGTTCAGGAGCAAAGAAAAACTCATTTCAGACGAAATACAGGACTCTCTGACAAAATGTATGTTTGTTTCAAGATGCACAACATGTAAAACTTTTGATCAGGGACATTTGGTTAGTTTCTAGTTGAAAAGCGTAAACAAACAGGTTTTTTGACAATAAATGGCTTCACGCAACCACTAACCATGAGAGGAGAAAAGAGATGTGTGTGGTATCATTCAGTTCATATCCACTCAATTGCCACTTTCAAAATTAAAACTACTTTCTTACCATAAAGCCTCCTCTAAATTTTTAGCATGTGATTTGTACGGGATTGAAATAGTCAGAATCTATCATATTGGGTCTGGTGATGTAAGATATAGGTATCACTTATGAGGTACCTAAAGGAATGTTTTCATCCTGAATTATGAATGACGTGTCCACTTGAAAAGAAAACCAGCAGTAGAGTGATGTGTTAGCGGAGTGGGGGCAGGGGGGATATGGTTCGTACCCCTCCTTCTAACTCCCAGGTGATTAGATTGAATGGATTACACGGCCCAAACGACTGTCTCTCTTTCATACACCAGGTGGCCACCATTTTTCTCCTCCGTCCTATTGTTCCGAGCCGGGGGCCACGGCAGATTTAGACGGCCCCAATAACGTCTGGACAGCTTGATTCAGCACCTCCGAGATCTGAATGGGGATAGAGTAGATTGCGGTTAAGGAAAGACAAAAAGAGTGGTCAATGATGGAAAGGATTTATCAGGAATCCAATGTCAACCTGCCATTTGACAAATGGAGCATTTTCAGATTTATTATTTATTTTTGTCAGTTATCGGGTAACGGCTACAACCGCTGCTGCCAAAACATATTCTATAGAGCCTGTAGTCTATTAGAGCTACAGAAGACAGAGCTTTATACATTTGAAATGATCAACGCAAATGTTTTGTGTGGATAATGGCTAATATCTCTATACTTACATGGTCTAACCACTTTAATCTAACACTCGACAGAGCACAGTTATATCACTGTCAGCACAAATACATTCATTGTATTCAAAGTGGTGGCCTTTTCATGGTCAGAAATATTCATATGTCAAGTCTATAGCCCTGAATCACTAACAAAACAACATATTTCAATCAGTCACCAGTTTCCAAGGCAAATGCTCAAAATTATACAGTGAATCTTAACCGATGTGGGAAAATACTGGCAGTTCAGAATTCCAAGTAGGGTTGTCGTAATACCAGTTTTTTCAATGATCCAGTATGACTTTCATGACTTTTAAAGCAAATGTGAGGACTGAAAAGCTAAACCCTAGAACACATGGCTAATCATGCAAAACAAACAAAGCAACAGCTCCACAGGAAACAGCTCCAACTTGCATATGTGGATACTGTACCATTACCTGAAAACATGGTAATGTCATCAGATATGCCAAGGTTTAAAGTTTGAGTCATGAGTTCATCTTGTCTTCTGGTTAAGGTAGGGTGATCAGACGTCCCAGTTTTGAGCCCTCTGTCCAATGTCCCTGTGAACGAAAAATGATGAAAAAATGACCAAAAAAAATACAAAACAATGATGACAAATGAACAAAAATTATGAAAAAAAAAAAAAAAAAAATGATGAGAAAAATTGCCCAAAAAAAAACCCAAAGGAAAGATGAGAAAAGGTTTGAGAAAAACGCAAGAAAAATTCCAAAAAAAAAAACAATAACATTTTTGTCCCAGTTTTTAATGTGAAAACTCCCTAAGTTAAGGGCCAAGTCTCAGAGACATCGCCGCGAAGTCTCCCAAGTCTCCAGCGAGTTGCGGGAAACATTTCCGAGGCTCGTTGGAGACGTTTTCAAGTCTCCATCAGGTCTTGGAAAGGTCTCATTTCAGTTGCGGCAAAGTCTCAGAGACTCAAGCAACTGACCGTCTCGCTCCCTCCATCTCACAACAGTGTATCTCTGAAATCAAATCTTGGTTCTCATCAAATCTCCAAAAGCTAGCAATAAAACTGAAGTCCTGTTGAGACTGAAGCTGAATAGGAAAAAGTTAATTGATTTATATCAATTTGTGAAAATGTATTGCACATTTTTTGTCATTTTATGTGTCCATATAAAAAAATAAGCCGAATTAGCTTACTGTATCTATGCACGATGCTATCAGAGTTCACAACTACCCACGGCGTCAACAAAGCCCGATAAAGCCATACTATCGTAGTGGAACAACAGACTATTAGTATTTACATTGCTTAACCTCTTAAGCCCGTGGCAGTTTTTTATGAATTTGGTCCACATATCCTCTGGAAGGCTTTAACAGCTTGTAAAATGTCTAAAATGTTCATATTGCTCTCATATGATATGAATGTCTATGAGGATACTGTTGATGTGAACATTTTCAAGAAAATCATAGTGGGCCTGAGTAACTGAGGTTGAAAGACAGAAAATATGAATTCCGCCTAAAAAAAAACACACATTACAGCAGGTCAGCAGCTTGTTTACATTTTGAAGAAGAAAATAAACATCAAAAATAGTAACTACAGCTAATTATTGA